>JBBPBX010018228.1:0-45867 GCA_038048925.1 Garcialebias charrua | reverse complement strand
GGACAGAAAGCATTTGCTTGTGATCTTTGTGGACAAAGGTTTGGACAGAAGTCAAATTTAAACACACACATGATAGTTCACACAGGACAGAAAGCATTTGTTTGTGATCTTTGTGGACAAAGGTTTGGACAGAAGTCAAATTTAAACAAACACATGATAGTTCACACAGGACAGAAAGCATTTGCTTGTGATCTTTGTGGACAAAGGTTTGGACGGAAGTCAACTTTAAACACACACATGATAGTTCACACAGGACAGAAAGCATTTGCTTGTGATCTTTGTGGACAAAGGTTTGGACGGAAGTCAACTTTAAACACACACATGATAGTTCACACAGGACAGAAAGCATTTGTTTGTGATCTTTGTGGACAAAGGTTTGGACAGAAGTCACATTTAAACAGACACATGATAGTTCACACAGGACAGAAAGCATTTGCTTGTGATCTTTGTGGACAAAGGTTTGGACGGAAGTCACATTTAAACAGACACATGATAGTTCACACAGGACAGAAAGCATTTGCTTGTGATCTTTGTGGACAAAGGTTTGGACATAAGTCAGATTTAAACCAACACATGATAGTTCACACAGGACAGAAAGCATTTGTTTGTGATCTTTGTGGACAAAGGTTTGGACAAAGTCAGATTTAAACAAACACATGATAGTTCACACAGGACAGAAAGCATTTGTTTGTGATCTTTGTGGACAAAGGTTTGGACGGAAGTCACATTTAAACACACACATGATAGTTCACACAGGACAGAAAGCATTTGTTTGTGATCTTTGTGGACAAAGGTTTGGACGGAAGTCACATTTAAACACACACATGATAGTTCACACAGGACAGAAAGCATTTGCTTGTGATCTTTGTGGACACAGGTTTGGATGCAAGTCAGATTTAAACAAACACATGATAGTTCACACAGGACAGAAAGCATTTGCTTGTGATCTTTGTGGACAAAGGTTTGGACGGAAGTCAACTTTAAACACACACATGATAGTTCACACAGGACAGAAAGCATTTGCTTTGTGATCTTTGTGGACAAAGGTTTGGACAGAAGTCAATTTAAACACACACATGATAGTTCACACAGGACAGAAAGCATTTGTTTGTGATCTTTGTGGACACAGGTTTGGACGCAAGTCAGATTTAAACAAACACATGATAGTTCACACAGGACAGAAAGCATTTGTTTGTGATCTTTGTGGACAAAGGTTTGGACAGAAGTCAACTTTAAACACACACATGAGGATCCACATCAGAGAAAAGCAGTTTAACTGAATAATAACCTTTGTTTTGTGTTTTTTAATCTCATATAAAATAATGTATTCCTTTCAGGAATGTTTTTTCTTTGTACCTTTATTATAGCCTGGTTAAAACCAGACCCTTGTCCTTCACGTTGCTTTGTACTAGGGTCTGGGACTTCTCCCATAAACAACGATTTCTCCGGTCGATTTTTGACCGGACCAATCAGAGAACAGAAGGCGGATTACCGGACCAATCAGAGAACAGAAGGCGGAGTTTTGAATGACGTCGACTGACGTCGTCAGTTAAAATGACTGCCGCCACGAAGGAATTTTCAAGAAATGAAGGTAAAAAACTATTATTTCTTTGCTGAGAAAAAATATATTTCTTAGCTGACGTTATATCAGAAGTGTTCCTGAGCTTAACAGTTCCTAAATCAATTCACGAAATGGTCAAATCTGCTGGATTTAAATAGTTTCGGTTTGACATTTTCCAAACAGCCTCGGGTGCGCTACGAAAATAAATTATAAAAAATCGAATTTTATCTCAAATGTTTCATCTAGGCCAACAGTCAGTAAATTAAAGACATATAATTACACACTGGTAGCAGAAAAAATATCCACCGAGTGGTTTCTGAGCTATTTATCTGAATAGCCTGGACCTCGCCAGGCTAAACTAACAAAACTCTGCCTTCTGTTCTCTGATTGGTCCGGTCAAAAATCGACCGGAGAAATCGTTGTTTATGGGAGAAGTCCCAGACCCTAGTACGAAGCAAAGTGAAGGACAAGGGTCTGGTTTTAACCAGGCTACCTTTATTACCAAACGTTAGATTTTTATATTTGACCACTAGGTGGTGCTTTGATTTTTAATATGAGAGCTTCAGTAAAAATCTAGTTCAACTTACACCAGAAGAGGTACATCTTTCATGGTCAGTCACTGAGGAGTCCCGTCTCAACGGTGGACGACCGGTGCAAACAAGCTACACACAGCTAAATGCACAGCAAACAGTTAAAACGTGCTGCATGGCCCGCCACCTTTCATCTTTCTTTTAGACTAAGATCAGATCAAGTTCAAGTCAAACCTGTAAAATAACAATTATTTAATTAATTAATTTAATAATGATTAATTAATTAATTAATTTGTTTGTTTGCTTTGTTTCAGTCCACCTCCTCACCAGTTTGTGGTGGTAGTTCACCAATACCTGTAGTTGTTGTTTGTAACCACTGTGTCGTGTAACAGGGTTGTTGTTTAATGAATTTGATCAAAATGCACCGTCTTTAGAATATTTTCCTTGTTTTTCAGAAAAGTTTATCTAGTAGTTATTAGATATGTTTATTTTAATCTTTGTGGAAACTGTTTGACCTCTCTGATGATTGTGACATCTGTAGGCAGTATCGTATGATATATGCACAAGCTAATACTCTGATCAGAAAGTTTGGTATGTGTTCATTCTCTGTGAAGATAGCTCTTACTTTTTGTACTTCACTATACACTGCTCATCTGTGGCGAAGATACAAAAAAAGTAGCCTGCAGAAACTTTGTGTGGCATACAATGATGGCAAGAGGCTGCTCCTCAAAGTGCCTAGATGGAGCAGTGCTAGCCATATGTTTGGCACCATCATTTATTTGTGACTGAGTAAATTATTTGTCTTTTATTACTTTATTTGTTTTTTTATAGATTTTCATGTGCTTTTTTTTATATGTATTTTTATGGACCTTTTTTGTGTCTGAAATAAAGTTTTTGATTGATTGATTGATTGATTGATTGATTGATTGATTGATTGGATCCTATTTTCCATGTAATCCAGGTTCCTTTTGTTTGTGTAGTGACAACGCCCCCTGGTGTTTTTTTCTTTCTTTCTAGTATGGCTTTTATTTTGGAATATTGTCGCTGTGTAGAATTTTATTTGTATTTTTTCCAAATCTTTATAACTTTACTTCAAGTACAACAACTTAAAATAAACACTGAAGAACATTAAACATATAAAAAAGAAGAAAAAAGGAGCAAAAATAAAAATAAAACAATGATAATAATCATTGTTTTATTTTTATAAATCAAATAATCATCAAAGAATAAATGCGAGTTAAGTTGTATTCATTACAGATATAGCCTTTTTGTTATTTGAGTCTGAGATTGATTCAAGATAAAGTTTTACATCCATTACAAAGAGATTTAAAAAAAGGTGGGTTTCCTATGCATTATTTTACTTTTATGGATGTGAAACAAGATCAAATTTATAATAAATATGTGAGAGGAGTCTTTCGTCTTGAAATCTAAGATACCAAACAGGACGCCCCCTGGTGTTTTTTTTTTATTTTTTTTTTTTTATTTATAGAAAAAACAAGTACAAAAAAAACTTACAATGTCAAACATGGCTCGAGACTTAAGGCATGCATAGCACAAAAGAGAATAAAGGCACATAAACAAAAACAAAAATGTGTCTTGGGCAGCTTACAACAGAAATTCGTTACAGATTGTTTTAGTTTTTAAAGCTTTGGCATTAGTACAGTACTTTAAAGTAGCTAAGTAAGAGGAAATATAATTAGAAAACACTATAAATCTAGGTTTTAGCAAGGAGAATTTACAACTGTGGATGTAAAATTTGGCTAAGAGTAGTATTAAATTTACAACAAAAACTTTCTCACTTGAAATATTTGGACAAAAGAAACCAAACAGTATAATTTTAGCGTCAAATGGTAGGTCAATTTCTAACTTTCTATTTACATACATGAAAATGTCTTTCCAGAACACCTGAGTATGAGAACAGTCCCAGAAGAGATGGATGATAGTCTCCTCAGAGCTGTGGCAGAGTGAACACATTGGGTCTACGTTTGGACGGTACTTGGAGATTACAGGATAACATTTATGCAGAATCTTTAGGGATACTTCTCGAATCTTATTAGTTATAAAGTATTTTCTAGGTAACAACCAAACATCTTTCCAACAGATATCATTAAATAAATTATCCCAGAAGAATATAGAAGCAGGTTTACTAATACATTCTCTAATTATTAATTCTCTAATACATTTGTTATTTGTTTTTTCACTTAAAAAAGGGTCAGAGTTACCAATGAATAATTCTTCAGTTAAATAGTTTGTGCTGTTTTGTACAGGATTTGACATCAACATTTTTACACCAGATGGAATTGCATCAAAGACAATTGCAAATTCTTTTGGTAGTACTGGAAAGCCCCCTGGTGGTGGCTGCTGGTAAATATGTGGACATGACGTCACCAGCTCGGCCTCTTGTTTTCCTTGATGAGGATGTGTTCAAGATGGCGCTCTATGTTCAACCGACACATTTTCATAGGGAGTTGTTTGCTACAAGGAGACATTCTGCTGACAAGGTACCATAATAAGTGTATAGACACTGTAGAGTGATGTGAAGGTGCAGAAAGAAGAAAACACGAGTCCAGCAAACTATCCACCGCTAGCGTAGCTAACAACAAGCTAGCTGGATCTAAAAGTTCGACCGCTGCCAGCATGCATGATTATATTAGCCCAGATGTTGATGAGGGGATGGAAGCAGAGTTTCCACCTCTGCCCGTGACACCCTCCAAGGTTTACAGCAGAGAAACAAAGGAAGCTACAAGATACCGAGTTTCCTTCTGTTGAGAAGCTACGTCTGGATTTAGCTCCGTGATTTATTTCAATTACTGATGAAAAAAGACTTCTCGTGAGTCAAATACTTTATTCTGTGATTTAGTTCCAAGCTGCTGCTGCCAGAGGCTTGTAACACTGCAGCTTCTTGTCAGTGGAGAGGAAGTTAGTTCACTCTGTTAGCATCTGTAGCTGTTAGCATGTGTAGCTGTTTGCATCTGTAGCTGTTAACATCTGTAGCTGTTAACATGTGTAGCTGTTTGCATCTGTAGCTGTTAAGATCTGTAGCTGTTAAGTATATGTAGCTGTTAACATCTGTAGCTGTTTGCATCTGTAGCTGTTTGCATCTGTAGCTGTTAGTATATGTAGCTGTTAGCATCTGTAGCTGTTAAGTATATGTAGCTGTTAACATCTGTAGCTGTTAGCATCTGTAGCTGTTAACATCTGTAGCTGTTAGTATCTGTAGCTGTTAACATCTGTAGCTGTTAGCATATGTAGCTGTTAACATCTGTAGCTGTTAAGTATATGTAGCTGTTAACATCTGTAGCTGTTAACATGTGTAGCTGTTAGCATCTGTAGCTGTTAGTATCTGTAGCTGTTATCTGTAGCTGTTAACATGTGCTGTTAACATCTGTAGCTGTTAACATGTGTAGCTGTTAACATGTGTAGCTGTTAACATGTGTAGCTGTTAACATGTGTAGCTGTTAGCATCTGTAGCTGTTAGTATCTGTAGCTGTTAGCATCTGTATTCACTGACAGGGTTCACTAACCAGTGAACCCTGTATTCACTGGTTAATTGGACATCATTAACCTCACGCAGACTCTTCCACTGGTACATTTTCATCTTTAAATCACTTCTTGGTCTGCTGCCCTCATACATCTCCTCCTACATGTCTTTGTGTGAGTGCAGCTACAGTGTGCGCTCTCAGGACATGATTACCTGCAGTGTTCCGTCAGTGAGGACTGAACTTGGAAAAAGGGCCTTCTCCTACTCCGCTCCTGCTTCATGGAATATCTTACAAAAAGATCTGAAGCTCTCGACCTTGACTTCTCTAAATGGTTTTCAGAATCTGTTGGAATCCTGGCAAAAACCAATGCAGATTTGTTCCTGTCTTTGATTTTATACGTCTACCTTATAATGTTTTGCTAGTTTTTTGATACTTTGTTAAAAAAAAAAAAAAAACTTTCTTTTGTTTTTTTCTCTCTTTTGTTTTCTATTGTTTATTGTTTGTTTGTTTATTGTTTATTGTTTAAGGAAATTCTACCACTGCTGTTCATTGTTCTTTAGTTTTAGCAGGTCGCTTTCGTAAATGAGCCCATGAGGTTCAAAAGATTTACCTGACTAAATAAAGGTTGAATGAATGAATGAATCTGTAGCTGTTAGTATCTGTAGCTGTTAACATCTGTAGCTGTTAGTATCTGTAGCTGTTAACATCAGTAACTGTTAGCATGTGTAGCTGTTAGCATGTGTAGCTGTTAGTATCTGTAGCTGTTAACATCTGTGAAAACTCACAATCTACCTTTCTTACCTGCTCATCTGGAGTCCCACAGGGCTCAATACTGGGACCAATCTTATTTAGCCTATATGTTAATGATTTGCCAAATGTTTGCAAAACTGTAAAAATGCAATTACAGTATATGCAGATGATACTGTATTGTATGTTCATGGAAAAACAAAAAATGAAGCTGCTGCTGTGCTTTCTAGTGCCATGATGCCGGTGTCTCACTGGCTCCAGGACTCTTGTCTACATCTGAACACTAAAAAAACAGTCTGTATGTTTTTCTCTCGGCTGCCACCAGATGATGGGCATCCATCTGTGTTGGTCAATGGCGAGACATTAGATGTGGTTGAACAATTTAAATACCTCGGAGTCATTTTTGATTCCAATCTAAATTTCAAGCAACATGTAAAGAGAATTTCACATATAATTAAACTTAATCTGGCAAACTTCAAACATATAAGACCTTATCTGACAACAGAATCAGCAAAGGCTTACATGCATGCCATGATCTTCAGCCATATAGCCTATTGTTATACTACATGGTCTCACACTTCAGAGATCATCAGGAAGCCCCTAAAGTCTCTTTTTAAGAAAACACTGAAAATTTTTGACAAAAAGCCAATACAGTATCATTACTGCAACATTATAAATAAGTATAAGTATATACTATATATATATATATATACTATATAATAAGTATTGTTTGTTTGTTTATTGTTTAAGGAAATTCTACCACTGCTGTTCATTGTTCTTTAGTTTTAGCAGGTCGCTTTCGTAAATGAGCCCATGAGGTTCAAAAGATTTACCTGACTAAATAAAGGTTGAATGAAAAAAAAAAAAAAGTACAAAATTTCAAATTTTAATAGCTATCAGATTTTTATCAAAGTCAAAAGTCAAAGTCAACTTTATTGTCAGATCTGCAATATGTACAGTGCAGGACATACACAGGACCGAAATTGCGTTTCTCTCAGTCCCTCGGTGCAACAGTAAACATCTAAACATTGAAACACTGAAACATATAATAATAGACATAAGCATAAAAATAGTAAAACTAACACTGTCCTGTGTTTTTTTTTTTTTTTTTTTTTTTTTTTGCATAGTGGTATAAAAAAAGAGTATAAAAAGTATAACTAAAATAAACTAAAGGTTTCTAGCATTGACATTTGCAAAGTGGCAAAGCAGCGTATGAGTCAATGTACACAGTATATGTATGAGGTAGTAGTTGATGTTGTTGTAGAGGCAAAAAGTGGCATATGCAGTAAGGCACATTGGGCATCCCTAAATAAGACCGTTCAGAGCACACTGTATATGTACCAGCAGTGGTGTAGATATTAGAGTAGTGTAAATAAATGTAAACAGTAGTAATTACATGTAAGCAGTAGTAATAAAAGTAAACAGTATTAATAAATGTAAACAGAGAATGTAAACAGTATTATGATTATAGGCAGTGATGTAATACAGACATTAGTGCAATTATGAGAAGTAGTGCAAACTGTATGAGCACATGACCGAGAGTTTAGTGAAAACCCGTTTGGACGTTTGGTGACACAGAGTCTAGTGTTAAAAACTTTGTGTTGAGTGATAATATGTGAGAAAGTTTTAGTGTTAAGGCAGTTCAAATGGGAGGGGAGGCAGAGCAGGCAGAGTGTTTAGCATTCTGACTGCCTGATGAACAGAGCTGTCTCTCAGTCTGCTGGTTCGAGCCTGGAGACTCCTCAGTCTCCTTCCTGATGGCAGCAGTCTGAAGCAGCTGTGTAGTGGGTGTGTGGGATCACCTGCCATGCGGTGGGCTTTCCGAGTGAGGCGTTTGCTGTGTAAGTCCTGCAGTGAGGGCAAGGAGGTGCCCACGATCTTCTCAGCTGCTCTCACAATGCGCTGGAGGCTCTTGCGGCAGGATGCAGTACATGCACCAAACCACACAGTGATGCAGCTGGTCAGGACACTTTCTATGGCACCTCTGTAGAAGGTGCTCATGATGGGGGTTGGTGGAGCATGTGGGCGTGGCGATGTGGCGAATCAGCCGTCACGCCGTCACAAACGAAACACTAATAGCACCTAATAGGTCCTAATAGCACTAATAGGTCCACACGTTTATGGACGTTTGCCTGATTTTTAAAGTTTTAAATGGACTTGCTCCTCCTCCTTTAATATATTTTATAAGTAAAAAAACAAGTACAGTAAACACAAGAGCACTGACCAGAGGAGATTGTGATGTGCAGCGGCGCAGGACTAAATTTGGCCAAATGGTGGTGTCCATCAGAGGCACGCAGTCGTGGAACACACTGCCAGTTTCCATCAGGAACTCTGGCACCTACACTGGTTTTAAAAATTATCTGAAACTTTGGCTGAAAACTAATCAGAAGTGCACTCATGTGTAGATTACTTTGTCTATTTTCTTGTGGCATCATATTTTTATTGTAATTTTAATAATAATAATAATAATGAATTCAATTTATAACGCACTTTTCATTAATGAAAATCTCAAAGTGCTACAAGGAGCAACAGAATTAAATGTCAATAAAACAAATAATAAAACAATTAAAATCAATAACAATATCAGCCAAGATCAAAAGTAGAATCATGAGGAGGCAGAGTATGCTTGGTCGAAAATTTTATGTTGTGTTATGTGCTATACTAGGTGATGTTTGTATTTTTCTCCGCTCTTTTGTTTCATGGGACGTTTCTTATTCTTACCTGCCTTAGGACAACGGAATTAGCTATTGTGCTAATTTCGGCATATTTACATTGATGCTAACTGCTGTTATGTTGATTAATATGCATTGTCCTAACTTAAATAAATAAATAAATGAAATGAAACTGTTAGTATCTGTAGCTGGTAGCATCTGTAGTTGTTTGCGTCTGTAGCTGCTAACATATGTAGCTGTTAGCATCTGTAGCTGTTAGTATCTGTAGTTGTTAACATCTGTAGCTAATAACATGTGTAGCTGTTAACATGTGTAGCTGTTAGTATCTGTAGCTGTTAACATCTGTCACTGTTAGCATGTGTAGCTGTTAGCATGTGTAGCTGTTAGTATCTGTGGCTGTTAACATCTGTAACTGTTAGTATCTGTAGCTGGTAGCATCTGTAGCTGTTAGTATCTGTAGCTGTTAGCATGTGTAGCTGTTAGCATGTGTAGCTGTTAGCATGTGTAGCTGTTAGCATCTGTAGTTGTTAGCATCTGTAGCTGTTAGCATGTGTAGCTGTTAGCATCTCTAGCTATTAGTATCTGTAGCTGTTAACATGTGTAGCTGTTAACATGTGTAGCTGTTAACATGTGTAGCTGTTAGCATGTGTAGCTGTTAACATGTGTAGCTGTTAACATGTGTAGCTGTTAACATGTGTAGCTGTTAACATGTGTAGCTGTTAACATCTGTAGCTGTTAACATCTGTAGCTGTTAGCATCTGTAGCTGTTAGCATCTGTAGCTGTTAACATCTGTAGCTGTTAGCATCTGTAGCTGTTAGCATGTGTAGCTGTTAACATGTGTAGCTGTTAACATCTGTAGCTGTTAACATGTGTAGCTGTTAACATCTGTAGCTGTTAGCATCTGTAGCTGTTAGCATCTGTAGCTGTTAGCATCTGTAGCTGTTAGCATCTGTAGCTGTTAACATCTGTAGCTGTTAACATCTGTAGCTGTTAGCATCTGTAGCTGTTAGCATCTGTAGCTGTTAGTATCTGTAGCTGTTAACATCTGTAGCTGTTAACATCTGTAGCTCTTAACATGTGTAGCTGTTAGCATGTGTAGCTGTTAACATCTGTAACTGTTAGCATGTGTAGTTGTTGGCGTGTGTAGTTGTTAGCATGTGTATCTGTTAGCATGTGTAGCTGTTTGCATGTGTAGCTGTTAGCATGTGTAGCTGTTAGCATGTGTAGTTGTTAGCATGTGTAGCTGTTAGCATGTGTAGCTGTTAGCATGTGTAGCTGTTAGCATGTGTAGCTGTTAACATCTGTAGCTGTTAACATCTGTAGCTGTTTACATTTGTAGCTGTTTACATCTGTAGCTGTTAACATCTGTAGCTGTTTACATCTGTAGCTGTTTACATCTGTAGCTGTTTACATATGTAGCTGTTTAGATATGTAGCTGTTAGCATCTGTTTTAGCATGTGTAGCTGTTATTATTTGTAGCTGTTAGCTTGTGTAGCTGTTAGCATGTGTAGCTGTTAGCATGTGTAGTTGTTAACATCTGTAGTTGTTAGCATTGTAGCTGTTAGCATGTGTAGCTGTTATTATTTGTAGCTGTTAGCTTGTGTAGCTGTTAGCATGTGTAGCTGTTAGCATGTGTAGTTGTTAGCATCCATTGCTGTCAGCATCTGTAGCTGTTAACATCTGTAGCTGTTAACGTATGTAGCTGTTAACGTATGTAGCTGTTAGCGTCTGTAGCTGTTAACATCTTTAGCTATTAGCAGGTGTAGCTGTTTGCATGTGTAACTGTTAGCATGTGTAGCTGTTAGCATGTGTAGCTTTTAGCATGTGTAGCTGTTAGCATGTGTAGCTGTTAGCATCTGTAGCTGTTAGCATGTGTAACTTTTAGCATGTGTAGCTGTTAGCATCTGTAGCTGTTAAAATCTGTAGTTGTTGGCATCTGTAGCTGTTAACGTCTGTAGCTGTTAACATCTGTAGCTGTTAACATCTGTAGTTGTTGGCGTCTGTAGCTGTTAACATCCATAGCTGTTAACATCTGTAGTTGTTGACGTCTGTAGCTGTTAACATCTGTAGTTGTTGGCATCTGTAGCTGTTAACATCTGTAGCTGTTAACGTATGTAGCTGTTAACGTATGTAGCTGTTGGCGTCTGTAGCTGTTAACATCTGTAGCTGTTAAAGGAGAAATGAAAAGTGTTTTTAAGCTAATAGTAGTCTAATGAAAAGCATAAAATAAGCTTGTTGAGAAATTTTCACAAGTCAAAAATGTCATCCTAACTCAAATTTAGACTTTGCAAAGTGAAGAAATTCTCATCTGGTGTTTTTGACCCCCCTCCCCCTGCCTGCTCTCCGTCCCCTGAATATGACATAGGCAGTGCAACTGGAGTTCATCCTCATACAGTAATATTAGTGTGTGTATCTAGTTGTGGACAAAAAGGTTTCAGTGTGTATCCTCATACAGTAATATTAGTGTGTGTATCTAGTTGTGGACAAAAAGGTTTCAGTGTGTATCCTCATACAGTAATATTAGTGTGTGTATCTAGTTATGGACAAAAAGGTTTCAGTGTGTAGCAATTAGGGATGCAGCAAAAAAAATCTATTTTTTAAAGAATCAAGATTCTTAGTCCTGGCGATTCAGAATTGATTCTAAAAGCCCCAAAATCGATTTTAAAACTTTTTTAAATTTTATATTGTATTTTTACCGCTCCTGTGCATTCGGCCGCTGTAGAATTTTGGCCGTGTAGGGCCACCGTAGTTAGTTAGCCAGGCAGCTCCCAATAGAGCCTGCTAGCAAGGAGGGAGACACTACTTGCTCCTTCATCTTTAGAAATCATTTTAGATCCTACTATGTTCTGGGGAAGACAGAGCTTAACAAGACATTGGTAACTGTTTCAGGACATTTTCAACACCCCCACTTCCACGTTAGCATACGACGCTAGCATGCTAACGTTAGCATGTGGCGGCTAACGCACGGATATTCGTATTTCCAGGATAGAAATGCCTATTAATGCACTAAATCACCAAACTGTTTTTGACAAACTAAAGTGATATCCTTCAGATTCAAAAAAGTCTTCTGCTTCCATTTTAAATGACAGACAGGAGGACAGTAATGATGGGTTTATAGCTTCAGTGTTATTGTAAGATAGCAAAGGAGGTCTTAATTGTGTCATAAAAGTGCGTCCAGAAAATTACTACAGAAATCACTGTACTTCGGCATGTAGCAGGAAAAATGTAAAAAACTATTTCTTTAAGCTACTGACTTGAAAAAAGCATACTAAGTATGTTTATGTGTGTTATTTACTATATGAAATTCTTGTTATATCGATTTTTTCAGATTTGAATTCATTTCTCCTTTAACATATGTAGCTATTAACATCTGTAGCTGTTAGCGTATGTAACTTTTAACATCTGTAGCTGTTAACATCTGTAGCTGTTAACATCTGTAGCTGTTAGCGTCTGTAGCTGTTAACATCTGTAGCTGTTAACATCTGTAGCTGTTAACGTCTGTAGCTGTTAGCAGGTGTAGCTGTTAACGTCTGTAGCTGTTAACATCTGTAGCTATTAACATCTGTAGCTTTTAGCATGTGTAACTGTTAAACATCTCTAGCTGTCAACGTCTGTAGCTGTTAGCATGTGTAGGTGTGATTGTCTGTAGCTGTTAGCATCTGTAGCTGTTAGCATCTGTAGCTGTTAACATCTGTAGCTGTTAACGTCTGTAGCTCTTAAAGACCGTGTAAAGTGAAATTAAATGTGTGTTTTTAGTTTGTCACATGGCATAAATATGTGTTATTAATCACCCATTTAAATTTGACTGATTAAAAACATTGTTTACCTTATAAAATTAAGTCTCAAAAATCATGAAAAAACATGATTTTGCCTTGCCCTGGAACGCTAGGGGCGTGTCAGTGCGTGGGCGTGGTTTCAGCGCAGCTGCGCTCTGTACAGTACTGCCCCTGCCCTGAGCTGACTCTGTGGAGAGGCAGGCAGCAGAGATCCAGTAAACCTGCTCTGTTTTTATCCGAGTTCTGTCTGTAACAGCAGCTACTTTTTCCAAGAGTTACGCTGTTTTTGTAAATAGTTTTCTTGTGTGTTTTTAATCTGGAATGAAAAAAAAAAAGAGTTGTACCATGCGGGATTTGAACCCGTGGGGTTTGGGACGGAAGGCGAGCGCTTTATCCATTGACCTATCCAGGCATTACAGATACTTGGTATAAAACCACGCGGTATAAAAAGATGTTATGATTTGTACGGGTGCCCTGACCATTGCGACATCCAGGGAAGATGCACGAACGAGGCATAATTGATTAGCTAGCTAACAATGAACAAAATATCTATGCTATTGCTATCTGATGCCATCTGCGATTTGCGAGTGAACGGCTCCACCGAGGCAAATTTATACGGCTGGAGCTGCAAGGGGTGGGGCTATACTAATAAGGACCGCGTGACGAAACGCGGTCACGTTTAAAACACGCCTAAAAAAACCTGAAATAGAAATATGTTTATACACAGTTTACTCTATAACTCCAAAATTAATTGAGCTACAATTTTGAGACTTTTTACTCATTTACAAGATTACAATTATGACATTTACAGGTAGTCCCCGAATTACGAGCGCTCTGATCTACGAGGTTCCAGACTTACGAGCTGGCGAATTTTTGGAAAAAACGCAAAAAATACTGAGTTTTCATGTGTTTTTTCACCACAGTTAGTTAGCTAAGCATATGGACACACGTTTCCGATCATTTTTATGCACTCATAAGCAGTTTTTGGATGAAAATAGAGTGTTTTTAGTCGCGCTAGCGAAACCGTTCCAATTTACGAGCGAAATTTCGGACTTACGAGAGACATGGCAACCGTTCCAAATTACGAGATTTCCGGTTTACGAGCGCCTCGTTGTAACGGATCTCGCTCGTAAATCGGGGACTACCTGTATAATGTTTATTGAAGAAAATGTTGAAATTCACTTTACACGGTCTTTAACATCTGTAGCTGTTAACATCTGTAGCTGTTAACATCTGTAGTTGTTAGCATCTGTAGCTGTTAACATCTGTAGTTGTTAACGTCTGTAGCTGTTAACATCTGTAGCTGTTAACGTCTGTAGTTGTTAACATCTGTAGCTGTTAGCGTCTGTAGCTGTTAACATCTGTAGCTGTTAACGTCTGTAGTTGTTAACATCTGTAGCTGTTAGCGTCTGTAGCTGTTAACATTCGTAGCTGTTAACATCTGTAGCTGTTAACGACTGTAGCTGTTAACATCTGTAACTGTTAACTTCTGTAGCTGTTAACATCTGTAGCTATTCGCGTCTGTACCTGTTAGCGTCTGTAACTGTTAACATCTGTAGCTGTTAACGTCTGTAGCTGTTAACGTCTGTTGCTGGTAACATGTGTAGCTGTTAACATGTGTAGCTGTTAACATGTGTAGCTGTTAACATCTGTAGTTGTTGGTGTCTGGTGCTGTTAACGTCTGTAGCTGTTAACATCTGTAGCTGTTAACGTATGGAGCTGTTAACACCTGCAGCTGTTAGCGTCTGTAGCTGTTAACATCTATAGCTGTTAACATCTGTAGCTGTTAACGACTGTAGTTGTTAACATCTGTAGCTGTTTACGTCTGTAGCTGTTAACATCTGTAGGTTTTAGCGTCTGTACGTGTTAGCGTCTGTAACTGTTAACATCTGTAGCTGTTAGCATCTGTAGCTGTTAACATGTGTAGCTGTTAACATCTGTAACTGTTAACTTCTGTAGCTGTTAAAGACCGTGTAAAGTGAAATTAAATGTGTGTTTTTAGTTTGTCACTGTTACATGCCCCAGGCATATAATTTATTTTAGTCAGGACACAATATTGTTTTGAGCAGAGGCATGAGCTGTTTAGGCTGTATGAGCCTAATTGATTGCAGCTGGTGCTCATTAGCTGTAGGTGGAGGCAGTGCTCTCTCTCTCTCCCTATATTAGGTTCCAAGCCACAGAGCAGAAAGAGGTTCCAAGTGAGAGTGGCAGCAAGCAGAGAGATCCAGAAGAGGTCTGAGCTGATCCAGGAGAAGGAGACCTGATGCAGGAGTTGCAGCAAGAGAAAGAGCTGCAGCATCAGAGGTCCAGCAGCCCCAGAACCAAATGCAGATGAATGAGCAGCTGATCCAAGCAGCTGCAGCAGTCTGGGATGAAGGAGCCTCAGGTCTGATGAATAAACAGCAAACATGATGATGTAGCAGCAGCAGCAAAAGCAGCAGTGTGAAGAGGAGCCATGAAGCCAGTGTTTGGAGCCATTTGAGGTGGCCGTTTGTGAGCCGTTTGGAGCCTTTTGAGGAGGCCGTTTGATGAGCCGTTTGGAGCCATTTGAGGTGGCCGTTTGGAGCCTTTTGAGGAGGCCGTTTGAGCTGTGTAAAGAAGTCCGTATGAAGAAGCGGATGTCGTGAGACGAGCAGAAGTGCTGTCGTTTGGAGCTGGCGCGAGACCTGCTGCTGTGCGTTTGAAGAAGGAGCTGAATCCTTCTGTTGTGACCTGCTGCTGCATATTTAAGAAGAGGAAGCTGAATCCTTCCATTGTGGAGACCTGCTGGTTGATGAAAACCAAGAGCCGTGAGTGTCCTGCTGGACTTTGAGTTTTTTGTATTAAAGAAGCTGTTTTTTGAGAAGTCCAACTTTTTTCTTTAATCACCTTTTTTTTTAGGACACAGACTCCAGAGAGCCTAAAATAAACTATTTTTTATTAAACATCCTTTCTGTGTCGTGTCCTTGTGTGCTACGTGCCTTCGGGTCGTAACAGTCACATGGCATAAATATGTGTTATTAATCACCCATTTAAATCTGACTGATTAAAAACATTGTTTACCTTATAAAATTAAGTCTCAAAAATCATGAAAAAACATGATTTTGCCTTGCCCTGGAACGCTAGGGGCGTGTCAGTGCGTGGGCGTGGTTTCAGCGCAGCTGCGCTCGTCCTGCTCGTGTCCCACAGTGGAGAGGCAGACAGCAGAGCCAGTAAACCTGCTCTGTTTTTATCCGAGTTCTGTCTGTAACAGCAGCTACTTTTTCCAAGAGTTACGCTGTTTTTGTAAATAGTTTTCTTGTGTGTTTTTAATCTGGAATGAATAAAAAAAATAAAAAAAGAGTTGTACCATGCGGGATTTGAACCCGTGGGGTTTGGGACGGAAGGCAAGCGCTTTATCCATTGACCTATCCAGGCATTACAGATACTCGGTATAAAACCACGCGGTATAAAAACATGTTATGATTTGTACGGGTGCCCTGACCATTGCGACATCCAGGGAAGATGCACGAACGAGGCATAATTGATTAGCTAGCTAACAATGAACAAAATATCTATGCTATTGCTATCTGATGCTATCTGCGATTCGCGAGTGAACGGCTCCACCGAGGCGAATTTATACGGCTGGAGCTGCAGGGGGTGGGGCTATACTAATGAGGACCGCGTGACGAAACGCGGTCACATTTAAAACACGCCTAAAAAATCCTGAAATAGAAATATGTTTATACACAGTTTGCTCTATAACTCCAAAATTAATTGAGCTACAATTTTGAGACTTTTTACTCATTTACAAGATTACAATTATGACATTTATAATGTTTATTGAAGAAAATGTTGAAATTCACTTTACACGGTCTTTAACATCTGTAGCTATTAGCGTCTGTACCTGTTAGCGTCTGTAACTGTTAACATCTGTAGGTTTTAGCTTCTGTACGTGTTAGCGTCTGTAACTGTTAACATCTGTAGCTGTTAGCATCTGTAGCTGTTAACATGTGTAGCTGTTAACATCTGTAACTGTTAACTTCTGTAGCTGTTAACATCTGTAGCTATTAGCGTCTGTACCTGTTAGCGTCTGTAACTGTTAACATCTGTAGCTGTTAACGTCTGTAGCTGTTAACATCTGTAGCTGTTGGCATCTGTAACTGTTAACATCTGTAGCTGTTAACATCTGTAGCTGTTAACATCTGTAGCTGTTAACGTCTGTAGCCGTTAACATCTGTTGCTGTTAGCATCTGTAGCTGTTAACATCTGTAACTGTTAACATATGTAGCTGTTAAAGTCTGTGGCTGTTAACATCTGTTAGCATCTGTAACTGTTAACATCTGTAGCTGTTAGCATCTGTAGCTGTTAGCATCTGTAGCTGTTAACATGTGTAGCTGTTAACATCTGTAGCTGTTAGCGTCTGTAGTTGTTAACATATGTAGCTGTTAACATCTGTAGCTGTTGGCATCTGTAACTGTTAACATCTGTAGCTGTTAACATCTGTAGCTGTTAACGTATGTAGCTGTTAACATCTGTTGCTGTTAGCATCTGTAGCTGTTAACATCTGTTGCTGTTAGCATCTGTAGCTGTTAACATCTGTAGCTGTTAACATCTGTAGCTGTTAACGTCTGTGGCTGTTAACATCTGTAGTTGTTAACATCTTTAGCTGTTAACATCCGTAGCTGTCAGCATCTGTAGCTGTTAACATCTGTAGCTGTTAGCATCTGTAGCTGTTAACATCTGTAGCTGTTAACATCTGTAGCTGTTAACATCTGTAGCTGTTAACATCTGTAGCTGTTAAAATCTGTAGCTGTTAACATCTGTAGCTGTTAACATCTGTAGCTGTCAGCATCTGTAGCTGTTAACATCTGTAGCTGTTCGCGTCTATAGCTGTTAACATATTTAGCTGTTAGCATGTGTAGCTGTTAGCATGTGTAACTGTTAGCATGTGTAACTGTTAGCATGTGTACCTATTAGCATGTGTAGCTTTTAGCATGTGTAACTGTTAGCATGTGTAACTGTTAGCATGTGTAGCTGTTGGCATTCGTAGCTGTTGGCATGTGTAGCTTTTAGCATGTGTAGCTGTTAGCATCTGTAGCTGTTAGCATCTGTAGCTGATAGCATGTGTAGCTGTTAACATCTGTAGCTGTTAACATCTTTAGCTGTTAACATCTGTAGCTGTCAGCATCTGTAGATGTTAACATCTGTTGCTGTTAACATCTGTAGCTGTTAACATCTGTAGCTGTCAGCATCTGTAGCTGTTAACATCTGTAGCTGTTAACGTGTGTAGCTGTTAACATATATATATTCTGTAGCTGTTGCCGTCTGTAGCTGTTAACATCTTTAGTTGTTAGCATGTGTAGCTGTTAGCATGTATAGCTGTTAGCATGTGTAACTGTTAGCATGTGTAGCTATTAGCATTTGTAGCTGTTAGCATGTGTAACTGTTAGCATGTGTAGCTGTTAGCATGTGTAGCTGTTAGCATGTGTAGCTGTTAGCATGTGTAGCTGTTAGCATGTGTAGCTGTTAGCATGTGTAGCTGTTAGCATGTGTAGCTGTTAGCATGTGTAGCTGTTAGCATCTGTAGCTGTTAGCATCTGTAGCTGTTAGCATGTGTAGCTGTTAGCATGTGTAGCTGTTAGCATGTGTAGCTGTTAGCAGCTACGTCTCGTTGTCTCGTGCTTGGATAATCTAGTCTCGTGACTGTGTGTGTGTTTTTCTGTGTAGGAGCAGGAGCTTCACGTCAGACCTCCACCAACCACATGTTTGTTCTCTAACAGGTATGGTTGTAATTTCTAGTAAAATTGTTCAATATTATACTTCGGTCCAGCAGCCTCCACTTCTAAAAGTCAGCGCTCACGTGGTTTGGTTGTGCACGCGCTAACACCATGAATTAGGTAGTCACGCTTGCGAGGTTCTTTCAAAATAAAAGCTGGTGTGTGTCTCCTGTTGGTACAAACTCTGTACATAAAACACATGTTAGCACTGGAAGCTGTAATGGGACCAACATTCCTGCTCAGCTGTTTCACTAAAAGTTTGAATGTCGCCCCCATATCCAAAGAGTAGAGAACTTTTTGTGTTGCTAAGTTAAATAAATAAAAAACTTCAATGTGTTTTTCATGTTTTGACTCTAGATGATTGAAGTCATTCTTGCTGGTCTATGTTCAGAAATGATTTTTAATGTCCTCCTGTGAATATGGATCCATAATATTTAACTTTTGTCTCTGTTTTGTGGTTATTTGTATGTTCATTATGTGAGAATGTTAAATTGTTTTCCCTGAAGTTTCCATTAATATTAAAACAAAACTCTTAGTTTCCAGTGACCAGTCTCACTTCAGGCTGACTGTAGAACATCTCCAGATGTTGTTCACCAAATGTCACCAAGATCTCATGTGGAATTTCAAAATAAAGGCCCTCCAAAGTTGGACATTTTCCATGTAATTTTCCCTAAGTTGCTGTGTTTGTTGCTCGTTCTTCAGGATGTTGTAGAAACAGTGAGGGTAAGTACTACTTTACCACAAATCACATCATTACTGTGCAGAAAGTTTGTCTCATTGAAATGCAACATAGTTCAAGTAAAAACAGGTATGTTCAATTTAAAATAATAAATGTATATGTTTACCAGTAATGTTTTAAGTAACTATCATTTTGGAAGAAAATAACAGTTAAAATTGTACATTAATTTCAGAAATAACATTTATAGCATTTTAACATCCAGTGTTTATTTTTACTGGTCAATTTTGAGAATTACAAGAGTGTTATTTGTCCATGTCGACCAAAATCACTGGAGGTTTCTGGTTAGTGTGCATAAAAATTATACTTATTGTTCTCTGAGAACATTTTAATCTAAAGTTTCATATTTTGATTTGAGCAGAAACTCTGTTAACCACACAGTCTTTGTGGTGGATCAAGTTCAGCAGAAGACAATTCAAAACCTGCTGCAAAATAGAACAGAAGAGACCTTTATTATCATTGCACGTGAATACAGTGAAATCTGGCTTTGCTTCCCAGAACAAAAGTAAAAACAATAAAATATAAAACAATATAAAAATATAAACTGTATTAAAGTTAATAACAGGTTTGAAACACTCCAAATGTGCAACACAAGCAGATTGATATTACACCAGTTGTCCCTTGTTCAGTTTTTATTACAGATTTTGTTAAGTTCAGTAACGGTGGACCGATAATCTGTTTGTTTTTGTCTTGATTGATCTGTACCTTTTCACTGATGGTAACAGTTCTCATATAATAAATAATATAAATAAATCATCCACAAATTATTTTGTAACAACAGCAAGTATGACGTCATTAACATCTTTTATTTTGAAAACTCTCAAAGGTTACTACGATAATTCATAGTGTTTGTGTGCACAACAAAACCATCATTTTGGAAGTGGAGACTGGCTTGACGGCATTTTTTACTGCCTGACGTTCTCAGAGTTGGGGCAGGACTTATGTCAGACCACCACCAACCACTTTTTTTTTTCTGTTACAGATGAAGTTCATGCTAATAAATGTTGTGAAGCTGAGAAGAGTTCCTGGGTGAGCGATTCATCAGTTCACTGGTATCAAACCAAACATCAGGGTTACACATTTTCGTATTTATTTACTACAGTCTAAAGTGAAGTGTGGAGCTAAGCTGTGTTAGGAACTGTTTGGATCCTGTAGTGAAGATGTCCACGATTCAGATTTTTTAAAATCTTGCTCTTCACAGCTTGTTACAGCATCACGATGCGTTCAATTTCAACTAGAAATGCAATCCGCTACACCAGACCTGCTCATTACGTCGTCATTAAGCCAGTACTGGTAGATCGCAGCAGCCTATCAAAAATCCCGTTGCTTAATTGACATACAAGGCAACGAATCAGATGACAACTGAATCTTGAGCCTATCAAAACATCCCGTCACTTGATTGACATACGGGGCAACCAATCAGATGTCAAGCTTTAGGTCACCGCGCATGCGTAAATACAGCATGCCTAAAAACTACAGCGCGAAGCGTAGCAAAACATACGAGCAAAAACAATCAGCGAACTCAGATTTTAAGCCCTAGCTAAAAAATGAGTGAGAAACCTAGACCAAGTAATGCCTCCTACCCACCGCACAACTGCAAACGCGCCTGCCGCCCCCTTTTTGCCGCTGGTCACGGTCCCACTGGCCACTGAACACCGTCTGATGACGTACACTAGGGGGTAGCAGAGGGAGGGGTCTCTGGCTTGTTTTCCGGGTTCAGTTGTTGTTTTAACTGCACCTCCGACGGTCTTCGATGAGATTAAAACTTTTTTTTATGTTTGGGGTGATCTACACTGGAGAGTACAGCAGCCTGTCAGCAGCAACTGTAAAAATGCCACGTTTCTTACCGGAGTTTGGTTCCAATTCCTGGAGGCTGGATCCGGTGAGTTTAAAAAGTCCGAAAAAAGTCCCGTTGTGGTTGTGTAATCAGATAGCGAGGCTCTCCCGACTGTTTGCCGGATGCGTCGAGCCGCCAGAGATCAACATTTGGGACGTCTGCGGCTCGACGGCGACGCGCGCGTGCGTGTGCAGGCTGCCGTCGCGCCGCTTCGATCAGTTGAATCTCGCCGCTTCCTTGTTCCCCGTGACTCCACGCGTCTCCTCCATAGACTTTGAATGTAAACCGGTGTTATCCGGCCGCTTCGGCCGCCCGACGCCGGGGGCGGTGGGTAGGAGGCATAAGAAGGCTAAAACTTATCACTTTCATACGAAATGGGAGGTGGACTTTTTTTTCACCACGTCATTTTCTAAGTGTGTTTGCCTTATCTTCCAGTCTTCCATCGCATTACCAAAGAAGGGAAATGTGGAGCGGCATTTCTGGACTGTTCATGGAAAATACGATGTCGACTTCCCGCCGAAAAGCCAGCTAAGCAAGAGAAAGGTGGAGGAACTAAAATCCCAGTTGTCTGGACAGCAGTCATTTTTCACTCAGCCAACATCAAAAGCGAAGGCTGCCACCGAAGCATCGTTCCGGGTGAGTCACGCCATCATTACCGTATTCGCCGTTGTATTATACGCTCCGGTCTATAATACGCTTTGACCAATTATTGGAAATAAACCAGAAAAAAAACGTACATAATACGCTTCAGTGTTTAATACGCATCTATTATGCATCACCACTACGCGACTCGTCAGCGCCTCATTTGCCCTGCTTAAAATGGCGGCGACAGAAGCAAGCGAGTATGAAGAACTTCACAAGGAAACACGGATGGACGTCCTCACCTGTTATTCTTTTAATAAGGAGTATTACTGTGTTACTTGACCATATAATGGTGTCAGAGTGAATTCTATGTGTTATGGGGATTTGCAGATTTGTTCTAGAAGTGTTAAGACGCTAATCCAAGTATTTTTCCTCTTGGAGTCTGTGCGTCTGTCTTTTTCTAAACATTTCCCTCTGCTGCTGGCTGTAACCTTGTACCGTGATAACAGTAAGTGAACTCCTCGACTGTTTCTTTTGAACCAATCGGAAAGAGACAAGTCTGAGATCCTTTCTTAAAGTTCTACGTTTTTGCTGGAACGAGGGAGTCTGCTGAAAAAACTTCAAGACATGAGGTCTTCTCCAAAGAACTGATGATCGTCTGGTCAACACGCTAATGGCCACGTCATCCAGTTAAGGACTAATAACATGTTGTTATGAGTCCACTTTGAACGAGCGTAAGCTCAAAACTTTGTTTATTCCTTCCTGGAATAAGTTATCTTGAGTCAGAGGCCAGGAGCTGACGCATTTTCTGATGACCAACGCGAAACCAGGAGACGTTGGGAAGGTAAACGAATAACCTGCTCAGATGTGCTGGTCCCCGCAAGGACCCCGTGCATCTGAAAAGCTACAAGGTCTTCTCTTACCAGGCTGTCGTCAAAAGGTAAAGAGCTGTTTACAAACGTACATGGGGTTTAGCAGAAGTCGGATGGAAAGTGTCATTTCTGGTTACACTCAAGATAAATAACTTCCTCCTTTAACCTCTCCTTCTTAAATTTCTCCATCTCCATTTCTAAGCTGGTAACTATTTTTAAGCTAAGACTGAGCCACAGACTAAGTATAATGACATCCTGTATTTATGTCTGTTGTTACAATTTAAATGTGCTGACGTATTAAATTGAAAGAAAGTGAAATCATGTCAATCAAGTGTAATGGTGTTAATTTAGTTGATTTATTCTAAATAAATGGTAGTGTCTTTGACATACCAAACTAAGTTAACGTCTCTGTCACTCTATGGCTTCTGCTTTACTTATCCATCATAAAGATCACAGAAATATTGGGTAAACGGAAAAAGAAAAGAATCTGTGAAATTACTATTCAATCTGAATAAGTAAATTAATTAAGGTAAAGAGGTCAGTATTAATATTGACCTCCTAATATGCTTTACATCTGGGTGGCACCGTATGTGTTTAAAGACACAATATGGTGGTTACCCTCATGTTTACTTCAAAGTGTCAAAACACAAATTGCAGGTCGGTCGTTCAAAAGTTACGTTCCTGGGCAGACTCATCTCTTGCTCTGGCCTACAATTGACGCCATCTCAGAAGAGCTCAATTTTATTCATTCTAAACCAGTAAATGTTAGGATTATGTTAAAATTTCTGGCGTTGATCAATTACAATAAGAACTTTATTCCTGATTTCAGTCGCAAGGTGGCTCCTCTGAGAAGCCTGATTTCAGCTGTAGGTTATAAAAAATATGTATCCCCACTGCAGTGGACAGAGGAAGCCGACAGGACATTTGTTGAAATTAAACAAGCTTTGTTTGATGCGTGCTCTCTGTAGTGTCCTGACTACTCTTTGCCATTTTTGATTTGATAGGGACAGACACACATCGACATAGACAAACTAAGAAAACAGCAGTCCCATGTTTTCATCATAGTGCAATAGCAATAGCTAATTCGCAGCACTTGTCCCTACACACTTGGATATGGATGAAAAAGACGGATTTGTGAATGCCGTCTTGTTTCAAAGGGGGAAAGCTGACTCTGAGAGACACGTTTTGATGTATTATAGTTCAAAATTAGATCAAATTGAAGTTGGCCACCCTATCTGTGTGAGACATGTAGTGGCCATTGGAAAATCTGTTTTAAAAACAGCACACATCACAATGGGAAATGTTGTTCACACAATTCATGACGTAAAATCTTTTTTGGACTCCCAAGCATTCACATTCTCAACACAAAGAACAGAAAATCTCAGAAGATTATTACATAATTCACATATACATTTTACAAGCCAGGGGGCAAATATGGCTGCACAAATGGACACCACACAAGATCATAACTGCATTAGTGACACCACAGAGGAAATGAGATTACATGAAAACCTTTCTAAAGATTCTTTAGAACAGCCAGACATGATACTGTTCTGTGATAGGCATAGTCATCGAAATGAAACAGGAGCATTGGTCACTGCTTTTGCTGTGGTGGAAAGAAAGGATGCAGGTTTTGTTGAACTCAAAGCCGAAGTGATGAACCAGCCAGCTTCCGCACAGTTAGCTGAGCTTAAAGCAGTGACACAGGCTTGCCATGCTGCAGCAAGGTAAAAGGTTAATATCTACACAGACTTCGCTTATGTTTTTCAAGTAGTCTATGTAGACCTCTGTCACTGGAGGAGAAAAGGATTTGTCACTTCGTCTGGAGAGCCAGTCAGACATTTTAAAGGGGACCACAGATGCAAAATTCACTTTTTAATGTTTTTTTTACTCAACTTTGGGTATTTACTTCATAAAAAAACAGTCCTTGTGCCAAAAAAATGCACCCAGTGGTTTATTTACTTTAAGTAGATTTATTTATCTGTGATAAAAACGGTTCGTTTTTGAAATAAACTGGAAGTCAATCGCGCTTGTGACGTCACAGGCGCGAGGACAACCCACCCCAACCTGAGTCCAGCCCCTCACCTAGCAACCCCTGGTTAGGCTCAACCCACTTCTGTATTAAACACATGACTGTTGTTTTTCATGATTTCATCTCATCTTTTGTTTATATGTTCTTAATTTCATGTGTACAGCACTTTGTTGCAGCTGTGGTTTTTTAAATGGCTTTATAAATAAAGTATAATTGTTATTTTTATGTTTTAGTTCAATTTTTAGTGTATTTGCGATCGCTACCAACGCGCAGCCGGCAAAAATTAAACGAGCGGACTCCCGGCATAGGGACCGGCGGCAACGGGACACTGCTTCTGGCGGATGGAGCGGAGCTTCAACTGTACAGCCTCGTTGCAGCCTTGCAGCAGCCTCGCAGCAGCCTCGCAGCAGCGAGGACCTTCTCCTTACGGATTAATTTACGGGAGACACTTGGTGAACTTTGTGTTGTCTTGACTGGAACAGCGATAACTCCCAAAATCTCCGCGTGCAACGAGCGGAGCTGGCGAACACCGGAAGAGGAACAAGCTAACATTAGCTTCGGATTCGGGTGGTCTCATGCTAAAAGGAGCAGCAAATTGCGGCGCGCTCAGACGGGTTTCGGTAAGTTATCTTAAGCTAGCACTAACAGTAAGTCAAATGAGTAATAAAAAAAGAGCTAATTTTAAAACAACAACACATTACAGATACTGGCTGTTACAGAGGGCGTTAACAGATCGTTGAAGGGCGTGGACTTCAGAACTTCTATCAGAAACCGTTCGTTCAAAACGAAAGTTAAAAATTGCAGAATTAAAAAGGGTATAATTGATTATCTAAGAATTATTTTGTGCATTAAATTGAAGGAATAGGGTCTAGATAGCACAAAGAAATAACATAAAATTTTAAAAAATGCATCTGAGGTCCCCTTTAAACCAGGGGTCCCTAAACTTTTTCCTATGAGGGCCACATAACTTTCCCCTTCTCTGGTGGGGGGCCGGAGTCAGTTTGTAACAGGAAAAAGTGTGATGATTGCAGGAGTGCCTAAATGTAAAAATGTATTGTTTTCCAGAAAGCACAATCAACTAACCCTCTCTGGGTTCTTCCCAGAACAAACGTCAGGAGATAAATAATAACACTATTAATAAAATAAATAATAGCCTTTGAACAAAAAAATAATTGTTTGTCCACTGCAGCTTAAATGCCTTGCATTCTGAATCAATTTTTCTCTTACCTAATCTTTTCGCCATTATTCCGTTCTGTCTTTGAGAGGGGCGGGTTTAGGATTTTTTTCTGTGGGTTGCCAGATAGGGGCACAGACCACAGAAGGGTGGAACAGAATGTCACGTTTTGGATGTGTCAGCGTTTTTCGCTCACGGGAACAATAACGCAGATCAGGCTGCTAAAAAAGCTGCAGGCTATATTTTAAGGTCGCAGATGGTCCAGGGACATGAGAAAAATAATTCTGAAGAGTATTTTGAAAAGGAATTTACTCTGGAGTCTATTAGAGAATTACAAAATGCGGCCTCTCCGCACGAAAAACAGGCATGGTTAGACCGTGGAGCTAAAAAGGACTGTGAGCAAATTTGGAGAAATCATGAGGGAAAAATAGTAGCCCCAGCAGGTTTGTTCAACCTGTTATGCCAAGAGGCTCACAGCAGAGGGCACTGTGGTACCTCAAAACTGATTGACTTAATCTCACAGAGCTGGTGGAATCCGTATGCTTTTTCCATTGCAAAATATTTTGTACAGACTTGTGAAATATGTTGCCACCATAATCCAAAAGTTGCACTTAAAACTGGATTGGGTGGTTTTCCAATGCCTCAAGCACCATGGAAAGAGATTATGATCGATTTTACTGATATGGGAGCTGGAAATCGAGTAAATGGGAAACGATATTTACTCATGTGTGTCGATCCATTCACTAGGTGGGTAGAGACGTTTCCAACTAAAACTGAAAAGGAAAAAGAAGTGATAAAGTGGTTGACAAAGGAATTGATCCCCAGATTTGGGGTCCCTTCAGTGATCAGATCAGATAATGGGACTCATTTTGCAAACGAGGAACTAAAAGAAGTTGAGAGAATATTTGGCATTCAGCACAAGTTTGGAGCAGTTTTTCACCCAGCCTCACAAGGCATTGTGGAGCGAGCTAACCGCACTCTTAAAGAAGGGTTGGCAAAGGTTTGTGTAGACAAAAAATTGAAATGGCCTGATGCTCTACCTATAGTGTTGTTTAATCTAAGGTCAACTCCAAACACTACTCTGAATGTAAGCCCACATGAGATACTTACAGGAAGGAAAATGCCATGTCCTTTCACCTATCCTTTGCCTTCAGAAAGTACTATGTTGCAATTACAACATTATGACATATCAGAGTATATGAAGAAACAATAATACTGTAATGAGCATTTCTCAACAGATTCAGATGATCCAGGCTGAAGAGGGAGAACAAAACGGTGCCCACGTGGAAACAGGTGACTGGATTCTAAGAAAGGTAGCACATTTTAACTGGTCGCAGCCAAGATGGGAAGGCCCTTACAAAGTGGCTGCCGTAACTTCTCACTGTGTAAAAGTTTGGCTAACTGAGGTTAAACTCAGTAATTGGATACATAAGACGCATTGTGTTAAAAATTCTTACCCTTCTCAACGCACGCTACAGCAGGTACGAGATGACTTGGCTGAGCTGAGCGCATCTGAGGGGCTGGGCGTATCTGAAGGACTAGGTGTGTCTGAGGAGCTGGGAGTACCATCTGTACAGAGTGACGCTGAACCTCCTCCGATTGGGAACGTAGATTGACCAGTTCCAAAGCCACAATACAACTCGAGGAAAAAATCAAAGCAGACTTAAAATAACCATACATAAAAAAGGGGACATTGTTTGTTATACATAATTGTTACAGGAAAAATGAATTATCGAGCGGTTAGGTTAAGTGTGATAACCACTTTGGGAATTATTTTAATTGTAGGCCTCACTCTGTGGGTTGAACCGAAAGCTAAGTCAGGCTCCCCTGAAGTTGTTCACAACAATGTCAACAGGTCTCGAGATGAGGACCCTCACTTCTTACTCAGAAGAGAGACAGGTGAAACAGAGGTTGCAGATGTTCAGATTCAGGTACGCCCAGACACTGAAATTAGCAGATCAAGAAGAACCGTGGTAGTTAATTTTCTGCAGTTTAATTTCACAGCCGGGGTGACCACATAAGTTAAATTTGATTTTTGCTCTGTGGTGTATTGTGGTGCAAAGCAGGAGTCATTTGTTTGGGCAGTGAAGTATATCTGTGTGACTTACAGGCATGACATGAATTGCAGGGCATGGAGTAATGTTTTATGTAGTTCAGGATCCACTGACGGGTTACAGACCAGAAAAAGCGAGAAGAGGGAAGTTTCCGTTACAGGAACGCTTGTCAATCATACAAGATCATACAAAAAGCACCAGATGTCTAGCAGAAAAAGCTTGTAATTCTTTGATTTTGACTTTAAGGAATCTTCAGAGGGAAGATAGTGATTCTTATGTACTGGGAGTTCATGTTTCTGGTAGGGATCCAATGGGTCAGTTCAGGATAAATGTGGTTCAGAGGGAGGAAAGTCAGATTGAATCAGACCAAGAGGTGTCTTATTTGACAGATGTGACATATGAAGAAAAGTTGGCTCTAGAAACAGGTTTCACACAGCAAAATTACTAGATAGAGTATGTTGAAAATGCAGCTAACCAAGTAAATCATATGGATTGTGTCGTGTGTGCGAAAGCCAGGCCAGCTTTATTGATGGTACCCTCATCCTTATCAAATAATTCATGCTTTCGCTGCATGTTGGAACTACATATGAAGGAAAATCCCTCTGACAGTTGCAAAAGCTTGGAGAAATATTTTCCCATGGCCCCCAGAGATGCAATTCCACCGGTTTTCATTCCAGTGAGAAATGATTACACCTGTCTGGTCAGGAAAATTCAGGGAAGTACGTCTGTAGGTAATATTGAATCAAGTTGGTGTAAGTTGAATGTGAATGTTTCAGCTTGGACAAACATGACAAGATTGTCTGTTGCACAAGCAGACGTCTACTAGTTTTGTGGTGGGAGGATTTTGAGAAATACATTGTCTCCGAGATGGTCAGGAATTTGTACACTCATTTCTCTAATTTCTCCAGTTAAGATGGTGAATTTAACCCTCTGGGGTCTAAGCCCGCAAAGATGCGGGCTGGACGTTATGTCTATAAATAGCCTCTTTAAACAAAGCACAGCTGCATGTGAAGTGTTGCATTCAAGTCTGTTGGACAGCAGAGACTCCAATCTTTATAAAGTAGTGTTTTTATATTGATTTTGTTGTGTATTTCCTTCAAAATACAACCAGAAATGTGACAGATAATTTCTGTTCGAGTATTGCGCCCCTGTGCGAGCAATCAGTTGATTTTTTATTACAAAAAGTCAATGAATTCAAAACGAAAATCAAATTTAGGAGTTTCCCTGAACACACCACATTGTGAAGCAACCAATCAGAACCGTTTTTTCCTCCATGTTCCTCCATGTTGTGTTCTGCTCACAGAAACACAGCAGCAGTAGTTTTGGTGAAGAAGGTGGGGGGGGGGGATTTCAGACATGATTTTAGGTAAGACTGGCTGTTTTATTTGGTTTTTATTTGGTTTTTATGATTATTTAGTGTGTCTGCAGAGTTTTGTAGTCGTTTTTGGTCTGTTTTTCAGAATGAAAGGGAAAAAAACAGAGAATTTGTGATGAAGATACTGTTTTCACACAATAGTCAGTGTAAATACTGGTAAAAACACGCATGGAAATTGCCCACTTTATGATGTGAAAATATGTATACTAATTCGTTTTTTACTAAGTTTGTATACAAGTTCTTAAAATATACCAATGAAATTTTCATTTTAGGCTGTCAAAATGGTTCATTAAATATTTTTGTGAGTTTCATAGTAAACATATCAATATTTTACTAACACGGATTTCATTTTTTATGTTATTTTTTGCTCTAATGTGCTCATGCATTTTGTCAAAATGAAACAAAGACTGTAAAATCATGAAGATGAGGTTGTCCTAAAAACACTAATACCAAACAAGGCCAGATAAATAGTTTTTATGATGGAAATATAAGGGTAAATACAAATTTATACCAAAACGGACATTTAGACCTTAGACCCCAGACAGGATTTGGAAACTTTCAAGAGCAGTACACATGTGATTGGTGAGTTTGACAGGAGAAAGCGTGACTTTGACCTGTATGCAGATTCTCCAGCATACATAAATGCAATCGGAGTCCCCTAAGGTGTCCCAAATGAATACAAATTAGCAGATCCAGTTGCAGCAGTGTTTGAGTCTATAATCCCATATGTTACAGTTAATAAAAATGTAGCCATGATTAATTACATTCATTTTAATGTTCAGAGGCTGAACAATTTGACAAGCGATGCACTAGAGGGCGCTCATCAACAGCTTGCAGCAACATCCTTAATGGCTTATCAAACTAGGTTGGCAGTAGACTTTTTGTTGGCAGAGAGGGGTGGTGTCTGTTCCATGTTTGGGCAAGAATTTTGTACATTCATCCCAAATAACACAATAATAATAATAATAATAATAATAATAATAATGAATTCAATTTATAACGCACTTTTCATTAGTGAAAATCTCAAAGTGCTACACACATTGAATGCTACACACATTCATACACCGGTAGCGGCAGACCACCATGCAAGGTGCTTTCCAGTCCTACCGGGAGCAACTCAAGTCCAGATGGTTCATTTACAAGAGCTCTTGATGGTTTAAAATCTTTGTCAGAGGAGTTGGCAGAAAGCTCTGGAGTTCAGAACCCTCTGAGTGAGTGGTTCATCTCCACTTTTGGAAAGTGGAAGGCTGTTGTCGTCACAGTTGTGATTACAATATTTGCAGTTGTGGTTATGTTAATTTGTTGTGGATGTTGCTATGTTCCTTGCGTGAGGCATTTCGGTTTGAGGTGCTTCAGTAGAGCAGTTGATGACAAGTGTAAGTAAACACCGTGGTGCCACCAATACAACACGTACGGGTCATCAATATGTAAGTAAACACCGTGGGGTGCTAACCATATGTAAGGGATATAATACTTGTCAGTTTGCTGACTAGTACAATATTCCAAAAGAAGTTGGAGAAGACTTGATCTGACCCAAATTCATTCGCGAGTTCACCCTTTTTCCGGATTAAATTGCTTAAATGTGACTAGACAAAATGTAATTTCACGAGAGACGTCAACTTATGTTGATCCACCAGAAGATGAATCTTTTATTGAGAAAATCATGAAAGTACATTAAACATTTGTATCAAGATTAGCTCTGATTTAACAACTACTGTAGACAGAATTCAAATAGAAACAAACAGACAAGTTAGGTTTAACTTTCCTGTTGGCACATTTTCTTAAAAGTTTACTGGCTTAGGAAAAATAAGAATAAGGAGGAAGAAAATGGAATGAAAGCTAGGTTTAACAGAAGTTAATTATTTTGAAAGCAACAGGGTGACACTTTTCCCCAAACGAGTTACAGCTGGGCTCCCGCACGCTCAGCAAACATCAACAACTCTTTACCTGGTGACGATACGTCTCTGGAGATAAGAGCTGAGAAGTAGCTGGACACACTTAACGGATTTTTGGTCCAGATTTTTGTCCATAAAAGTTATGAACAGAATCGGTGACAAAGGGCAACCTTGAAAGTTGAGAATGATTTCTCATATTTTAGAAGAACTTTGCGAAGTTTGTCCCATTTTGACCTTTTAACACCTGAAAATTGGTATCGGCCAAAATCGGAATCGGCAGGTCAGACTTTCTAAAAATCGGTGATCGGCCAGAAAATTGAAATCGGTGCACCCCTAATCGTGATATTTCAGAGCATTATCACGATAATGATAAATTTCGTGATATAACCAAAAAAAATTTTTTATTTTTATTTGACAAAATTAACTTAACATGTTGCTTTGCAGTATTATATAAAATCTTAAAAAACAACAAGGGGTAATTTTACTGAAATTACTTTATTAAGGAAAGTATTCAGTCTCCAAGTACCGGTATAAAAATAACGTAACAAGTTGATCAGCTGACCCTGAAGCTTCTGGTGTTTCAGCTTCCTCTGTTCCTGCAGGAATTATTCATTTTTCTGATTAATTTTTTTAACTGATCTATCTGATTCTCTGATCACCTGCCTCTGTGTGAGACTGTGTGAGACAGCTGAACCGCACGGCAGTTTTAGAGCGAGGGAGAGAGCAGCCCGCACACACGTTGAGCAGCGGGGGGAGGGGGGGACAAGCTCTCTGTACCTGTGCAATGAGAGACAGGGGAGAGACAGCTAAAACACGTTGTTTGTTTTTAACATTTTAGCTAGCGTTACACCAGTACCGACAGGTGGAGGGAGGTGCGCAGCTCGATTTGTTCTTTTGAAGCGCTCGGATGTTAAGGGGGCGGGGCGCCCCGACGTATTACGTCATGAAATTAGCATATCATGATATAACTTTTTTGCCCGGGCAAACTTTTTTGCCCGGTAAAACCGGTAACGATATGATATGGCCCAGCCCTAATTCAGTCTCAAAGTATAAAAAAAAAAAAGATCTGTTATTTAGATAGAAAATGTCTGCACAAAATATATAGATCAACAAAATCCACCACAAAAACTAAAGTGCAGGTGTGGTTTCCTAAAACAACTAAATCACTCTCCAAAACATTCCACAATCCAACTCCCTGAATACATAGTTCCCAGACACGTAGGAGCTCAGGTCAGACAGCGTGGATCGTCGCGGCCGCGGGGGCACGTCCCATGGGACCGACGCGTCGCCCGCACGACTTGGCTCCCGTCCTCCTTCTCCAACTGGGACAGTCTCCCCGCCGGTCCTGGTGGACCGTGAGGAGGCCATTGTCGCGTTAGCGAGATGCTAAGCTAACAGCATGCAAGACGGTTTGCTAAATAATGAAAGAAAGAAAAAACCCAGCTCTAACACACAGACAGTTTACTCTAACATTGTTCTGACATAGTTTCACAAAATGATTTATGTAGAATATTTTGTTTACCGGCCAAAAGGACGACGTCTTCCAGAGCAGATCCGAGCCAGACTCGGAGAGCGATGGAGCTGCTGTGAGCTTCTCCGATGAGATAAATCCTTCACGTTTACTTTTTTTTTTGATGAAGTGAAACCTGCGCGTTGCTCAAACGTCTACCCGACTGGAACACCCACTGACACAACACGAAGTAACCATTGCAATTAATTAGAAATTAACACCAAAAAAAAACGTGAAAAATGAACATCCATTAGACCGCGCTGTCCCCTGTTCTGACTTTCAAAATGAGGGTCCACCCGGAAGTAAGACGGATGTGACGTCACATGGGAACTATGTATTGGGGTAGACCGTCCCTTCAAGCTGTGATCAGCTGACTTTGAAGCTTGTGGTGTTTCAGCTTCATCTATTCATGCAGGAATTATTCATTTCTCTGACTGATCTGTCTATCACTTCCTCTTGGTCCGTGGAGAGCCGCGCGTGTTTGTACCGAGTTTTTAGAGCGAGAGAGACCAGCCCGCAGCGGCGGCTCAGAGCGGGGTGGGGGAGACATTTGATCCTCTGTTCCTGCAGTTTAGAGCAGTGGGGACAGAAGCTAAATAAGTGAGTTGTTTTGTTTTTAGCATTTTAGCTAGCTAGTATTGCACGCAGACTGGTGGAGGAGAGGTGAGCAGTTAAAGGTCACCCTTGTAAAAGAGATCTCGATCTCAACGGGCTCTATGATACAGCTGATGATACAGCTGTGGTGGGATGCATCACAGATAATGATGAATCCAGCTACAGACAGGAGGTGGAACATCTGGAGAGCTGGTGCAAAGAGAACAACCTTCACATGAATGTGAAGAAGACGAAGGAGATGATTGTGGACTTCAGAAGGAACAAACACACCCACACCCCACTGTATATAGGTGGATCTGCGGTGGAGGTGGTCTCCAGCTACAAGTACCTGGGTGTACACTTGAATGATAACCTCAGCTGGAGCAACAACACCACCAGCCTGATCAAGAAAGGACATCAAAGACTCTACTTCCTCAGACGGCTGAGACGAGCTGGTCTGAGAAGCTCAGTCCTCACCTCGTTCTACAGGTGTGCAGTGGAGAGCGTCCTGTGCTCCAGCATCAACGTGTGGCATGGAGGCTGCACAGTTGCAGAGAGGAAAGCTCTACAGAGAGTGGTGAAGGCTGCACAGAAGTCTGTGGGAGTCAGTCTCCCCACCATCACAGACATTTACACCTCCAGATGCAGAAAAAGAGCCACCTGCATCATGAAAGACCTCACTCACCCAGCACACTCACTCTTTGCACCACTCCCCTCGGGACGGAGGTTGAGGAGCATCAAATGTAGAACCACTAGACTGAGGAACAGCTTCTACCCTGAGGCTGTCAGACTCATGAATAAATAAATAATAAGAATAAACACTGCAAAATGTCACATCATGTTGATACTGATCTGTTTCTTGTTGCTGCGTTCATCTGTGACCATCTGCTCATAATGACTCATGTTCGTGCTGCTGTTTATAATGATGTTTTTCTACTACATTAGGGCTTAGTGTATTACTAGCTGATGTCTCTCTTAGTTAATCCTAGATGTTATTATTGTTTTTCTCTTGCATTTGTTGTTGGATGTAACTGGGACCCTGTGTACATAATCTCGTTTTCAACACATGTACTACATGCGGTGCAAATGACAATAAATTCTCTCTGACTCTGACTCTGACTCTACCTGGTTAAATACCATACCATACCATACCATACCATTTTATTTATAAAGCACTTTAAACAGGAACAAGTCCACACCAAAGTGCTGGACAAACAAACACGCAACAGGTAACACAGACAATGAAGTACAACACGAAAAACATAAAAACATTGCAGATCATAAATCAAACGATCCAGTACACATCAGCTGGCATAAATAAAGGTGATTGATTGAAAGGGGACCACATATTGGTTTTTAAAAATTTTATGGTATGTCTGTGTGCTATCCAGACCCTGTTCATTCAATTTAATACAAAAAATAATTCTTAGATAATAAATTATACCCTTTTTAATTCTGCCATTTCTAACTTCCGTTCTAAACGAGCTGTTTATGATAATGAGCTCTGAAGTCCACGCCCGTCAAAACTCTGTCTCCGCCCTCTGTAACTGCCAGTATCTCAAATCTGTTGTTGTTTTAAAATTAGCCTTTTTTTATTACTCGTTTTACTTACTGTTAGTGCTAGCTTAAAAGATAACTTACTGAAAGCTGTTTGTGTGCGCCGCCATTAGCTGCTCCTATTATCATGCCCTCCCGAATCCGAGCTCTTCCTCCTCCTTCGGTAACAAACAGCCCGCGTAGCTCCTGCTAGTTGCATGCGGCGCTTTGGTCCACGGTTGCACATCCAATCCAGACAAACGCAAACTTCACAGAGTGTTTCCAGTTAATTTATCCGTATGAGGCAACCTAACCTCTGACCGGACCGGACCCACACTGTCCTCAAAAGCCAGCAGCTAACTGCAGCCCGATCTCTCCGAAAGAAAAAAAAAAAGATGCCGTGGCCGGGACGCGAACCCCGGTCATTTGGGTGCGACACCAGTGTATTAACTCACTGACCTACAGGTTCAGTTGAACAACAGCAGTCCTTCATCGTATAAGAAATACATACAACCACCTACTTTTAGAACGCTGGAGTTTTGATTAGATTTTGATGAAGTGAAAGGTATTATTAAAATAAATAAGTTGCTAATCTGAAAATATATCGATCAGTGGTGCTTGATGGTACAGACTGTCGCCCCGCGAGAGAGTGTTGTGTGTGCACAGTTTTCTGCCGGCTGCGCGTTGGGAGCGATCGCTATTACACTAAAAATTGAACTAAAACGTAAAAATAACAATTCTAAAGTATTATTATGTCATGTATATATCTAGTCTCACCCCGATTTCACCGAAACAAAAGGCTTTAAAAAAAAGGGGGAAAAAAAAAGATGCCGTTGACAGGATGCGATATCCGCTCTCCTGCGTGGCGTTCAAGTGTCGTAACCGCTCAACCAAACTGACAGTTGTGCAAAAGCAGTCCTTCATCATATAAGAAAGTCCAAACCGCGAGAGTGTGTGTGCACAGTTTCAACGAGACAGAGTTCATTCAAACAAGGTAATAAAACATTCTGGTTTTACTCAAGATGTGCTGCTGGCTGGAGCAGGGCTGAATAGCCCCCCCGGGGGCTAAATAAATGACCGCCAGGTCAGCTCCAAAACTGCTCGGCAACGGTGACGTTTTTTATACTGAAGTGGGTTGAGCCGCACCAGGGGTTGCTAGTTGAGGGGCTGGACTCAGGTTTGGTGTGGGTTGTGGCTACGGTTTGTGACGTCACAAACCGCAGGAAGTGCAATCGGAGTGTTTCTATCAAAGATAAATAAATATACTTAGAGTAAATAAACCACTGGGTGCATTTTTTTAGCACTAGGACTGTTTTTTTATGAAGTACATACCCAAAGTTCAGTAAAAAAAACATTAAAAAGTGAATTTTGTATGTGTGGTCCCCTTTAAGTTTGTTCGTTTGAAGCGCTCTGTTTTTAAGGGGGCGGGGCGCCCTTACGTATTACGTCATGAAATTAGCATATCATGATATAACTTTTTTGCCCGGGCAAGCTTTTTATACCGGTAATACCGGGAACGATATGATAGGGCCCAGCTCTACGTCACATCTATTACCGGTATATCATAGCTGACGCGTCACTGCTGTCAACCTGGAAATGTGGGCCGGTGTTGTACCAAAAATTGATTGGCTGTCAAATGGCGGCCGTGGGAGCATTCACGGAAGGATTTTAACAAGAATTTAACAACATAAACACTTAAAACAATTATTCGTTTGCTCAACATTATAATAATAATAATAATAATAATAAACTTTATTTGTATAGCACTTTCCTGCAATGCCTTGCATTGACCAAGGTGCTTAACAGGACAGAAAATATAAAAACCGGTACAATAAATCAGTGAAAATAGAATAAAAAACAACAGCAATAAAAGGAGGCAATGGAAATAAAAATGCTACATACTAAAATACCAAAGTAATAAAAGTTACACACTGAAAGATTATTATTGATTATAGTAAATGTGTGTCTCAGTCTGACTTTTACTTAATAAATGTACTTCAATGGTCACATCAGCTGCATTTCGCCGGGGCGGTGCATCAAATTGAAGCTGGTTTGACAGTTGATCCAGGCGAGCTGGACAAAGGTGGCAGGCTATGGAAAGCTGATTGTGTCATTAATAGCCACTTTTACCTATTACATGACACAACGGCATGCCATACTAGTTGAGTGCCATCAGGCAGCTGAAAATGGTAGAGTTCAATATTTTCAGTCAGAATGAATGAAAACGGTCATATCTCAGCCAACAACTGGTTTATAACTATGAGAAAAAAGTAAATAAATATGTTGCTTAGGTGTATAAGTCGCAGGTCATGACAATTACCGAATGCAAAAAACCCTGCAATTTATAGGCTGAAAAATATGGTATTTGTTAAACTCAAGAGTTTCGCAGTTGTTGGGCTCAACTGGAGCATGAGTTTGTCTCATCATCTGAGTCTTCATTAAAATATGTTTCTGTTTGCCAGGGTGAAGGTGGACTGTCTTACTCAGGTGAACGGGCACAGCATCTGTCCAGATGCTGCAGCAGAGACCTGCAGAAAGAGACCAAGAGACACAGAGCAGGACGGCTCAGAAGAACGTGTGAGCGCCCACTGTAAGAAGAAGAAGAAGAAGAAGAAGAAGAGAAATGAGAGCTCAGCAGACGGGAGCCCTTTGGTTACAACTGTCAACAAGAACGAGTCGCCTCAAGGCAAGAGATGCAAGAAGAAAAAGAAGAAAAAGACGGTGGCTAACAGCCATGATTCCACCCCTACACCAGCTGCTCCACCCCACAAGAAGTCTCTTGGTGTCAACAAGACTAAAAGCGTCAAGAACAGCCCAACGACACGGGTTCAAGGACAGAACGCCCCCTTGTCAGTTTGTCTTGGTGTCAGTAAGGAGAACAAAACTTCAGGAAGTAAATCAACCAGTACGTTGTCCTCTACCCCCACTGCTTCCAAGGCAAAGCCCAAACCCACCCAAACCCCTGCCCCTCCCTCATCATCATCCTCAGGCACAGACGACTCCTCAGAAGAGGCTGCTGAAGTCTCACCAAAACCCAACCGTTTAACATCCACCACCACCTCCACCTCACCTGAAGCTGCCTCCACCACACAGTCCACAAACTCCTCCCAGAAACCTACGGACAGACCAGTCCAGCCCCCAGCTGACACACAAACAGAGCCTCACAACCAGAAGAACATGCAGCTGCCCATCACACCTCCACAGCAACACAGCAGCCGACAGGATGGATGTTTGGCTGCTACTGGTCCTGGAGACAGGTGGAAGGCTAAAGGCGACGAGCAGGGTGAAAGAAGCTGCAGGGGCTTTAAGGAGACGTCCTACCAGACTGACTCGCTGTCCAACGTGTCCATAGTTCTCCAGGTTTGTCTCAACATCGTCTGACCCACTTCACTGTCCTCCACTTCCTGAGTCAGCTGGGCTCAGTCTGCTTCCTAGTTTTATTGCCTGTTGCAGAAAAGCAAAAGGCAGGCGATAATGTTTTTGTTCATACCTGTGTCTGTGTAAGTTATTTGGGGAGTCAGTATTAAACTGACACCCTTTATCTTAAATATTTACTTATTCAGATTGAATAGTAATTCACGGATTCTTTTCTTTTTCAGGTTTACCCAATAGTTCTGTGATCATTTATGATGGAAAAATAAACCATAAAGCCATTAAGTGACAATGAGACGTTGATTTTAGTCGGTATGCCAAAAGACACTACCTTTTATTTAAAATAAATCAACTAAAATTAACACCATTACACTTGATCGACTGATTTCACTTTCTTGCAATTTAACACGTCAGCGCATTTAAATTGCAACAACAGACATAAGTAATGATGACAATAATACTTAATCTGAAGGTTCTTTAGCTTAAAAATGTAGTTACCAGCTTAGAATGAAAGGGAGAAGGAAATAGGAGGAAAAAGGGAAGTTTATCTTGCATTTATAAAACCAGATGACACTCTTCCATACGCGTCCAGCTAAGATATCATCACACCTCCAGTAAGCAAACAGCTGCTCCTTTACCTTAAGACGTCCGTCCCGGTTCTGGTAAAGAGCTGTGATCAGCCTTGGACGTAAACGGGTCATAGGTCCCGCAAGTCCAAGCTGGACTCCAAACGTGTTTACCTTCTCAGTGTCGGTGATACTTGCTTTAGTCGGCAGAAGTCGTGGCAGTCCTGGTTTGGTTTCAAGATAACTTATTCCAGAAAGGAATTTCATTCAAAGTTCTGAGCTTACGCTCGGTTCGAAGTGGACTAATAACCAGCATGTTATTAGCCCTTACTGAAGAACGAAGGTCTTTGGCTCTTGACCAAGCGTCCGACAGCTAAAAGAGAAAGTTCACATCTCCTCTTCCTCACAGGAACTGGAAGTTCCAGCAAAGCTTGGAACTTTTAAGAGAGGATCTGAGATCAGTGACTTGTTCCTTTTCCCATTGGTTTGGATGACCAGTGGAAGGGAGTTAGAGACAAGTCAAGGAGTTCACTTGCTGTTATCAAGATTCAAGGTTAAAGCCAGAAGCAGAAAGAAATGTTTAGGAAAAAGACAGACGCAAAGTCACCAATAGTAAGATACTTGGATTAGCGTCTTAACACTTCTGAAAAGCTCAACTTGACATAAAATTCAACTTTGACGCTTATTAGACACCATCATATGATCAAGTAACACAGTAATGCTTCACACTAAAGCTGCACTATGTAACTTTGTAACGCAGTCTGTAACTTTTCTAACAATATGTTTTTAACATATTTCTTCACTCTGTCACTATCTACTGACAGACTGATGTTAGACAAAGTAATCTCTGAAAAAAACTATAGTCCCCTTGCTTCTCTATCAGCATTTATAAAAACACTAAAAACACAGAGTGACCCGTCCTTAACCAGCCAATAAAAACAGAGTTTGTAACCAGCCAATAAAAACAGAGCTTGAATTTGAATCAGCCAATAAAAACAGAGCTTGAATTTGAATCAGCCAATAAAAACAGAGCTTGAATTTGAATTTCAGCAGAGCCTGCTTTGCCTGTTGAAAATTTTTCTAAGTTCTGCACGCTACAGAAAGTTACACATAGCACCTTTAAAGAATAACACAGCATAATAGCACATATCATGAAAATGACAAAATGTTATTCTTTTGATTACATTAGAATAAAATTAAAGAAGCCAATAGTCTCTTTGTGAGTGACTATGTTCTCAGATTACAACTAATGGAATAAATCGCAGTAAATGTCTGTTTACTGAGAGGGTCAGGAAAAAGCATCACTGGACAGTTCAAAAAGACAAAGGTGTATCAGAGACCACCGTCTGGTCCACTACATCTGTTAGCAAAATATCTCGTGAACCCCTGAACAAACAGTGAAACCTGCAGAAAGTAATCACGGAACGCGTATCTACAACTGGAGGTGGCCACCGCAGATAGTTGATAATAACTAGCACAAGATAGTTGATAATAACTAGCACAAGTGACTAACTCAGTCAGTTTTATGGATACTAACATTTGATGTGGTAGTAGCTGAGAGTTATTCACAACACAGACTTCAGACGGGACTGGGGATGCACGATATTGGATTTTTGGCCAATAATCGATACGTCAATATGTTAAAACTTATTTGGCCGATACCAATACCGATATTTTTTCCTAGACCTACTTACAGACACTACATAACTTTCTCTGCTGTGGAATTAAAACACAACATTATTGTGCACTTAAGCCTGCAACTAAATTTTCAAAAAGGGGCTGAAAATGATGCAACACTTCAACTTGGATTATGTTTCATGTCAGATTTATTCATGACATTTACTCTTAACACAATGACGACGCTAGAAAAGTGCAAATTTGTAAATTTAATATCGGTGTTATTTTGATGGAATGTCCACTACTGTATTTAATTTAACGCTAATATCGGCCGATACTGATACCATGCTGATAATATCGTGCATCCGTAGACGTGACGTCTGGTAAAACTGCATTAGACGATGGAAGTTATTTTTAAGGTTTGATCAAAACGGCTCCGGCTCCAACTCCGTCATTTCTCCACATTCGATGATCTTCATTCCACCTCTGGCATGAGGTCATTTTGGAACCACAGACTGTGATTTAGGGATGTGAAGAGTTAAATGCTCCTCTGCACATGGTGTTGCATGACCTTTGTTTTAAGCACGAATGAGCTAAATACAGCTGAATGTATTTAAACCTACAGCTGCAAGGTAAAAAGCAGGAATCAACAACCGAACGTAGGTGTTTTTTTAATTTGCCTTTTTTCAACGGGGATAAAACCCTGATTGTTTAAGTGGAGGGTCAGGGAACTAAAACTGACCGGGACCCTACTGGGGAGATGCTAGTCTCTTTCCAGCTTCAGCTTTGAGGATCCTGGATGAGGAGCAGTAGACAGTTTGTGCTGTAGCCGTCCGCCACAGTCAAACATCAGGTTCAGGTTTGGTTTATTTGTCATGCAGTATGTAAAATCAACACAAGGTCAACATGACACTGAAATGCTCAGGACGAGAAGAACCGTCTCGACTCGCCAACAAAACGGCAGCAAATATCAAAGCATGCAACAAAACTACAGAAACGAGGCGCCCCAAGTGAAAAAGAACTAACTCTACAGCAGCGTGGTCCAGAGGCAGAGTGGTTCTGATGACTGTGACGTCATCAGGGCACCATGCTACTGTTAGTGGTGTGGTCTTTTAACAGAATTTGTGGTCGTTGCTCCGGTTGCCACAAGTGGAAGCTACAATTCTGCAGGTTAAAGTTAGAATTGAACAAGTTTGTACATTTTATTAAAGACATGTAAAGTTTAAGGCAAATGTTTTAAATCATGCTAAATTAGAAATTTGTGTTGTTCTAATTGTACTACCCTTTATTACTGATTAGAGGGAGTGGTGGCACAGAGGTTAGAAATGTGGGCCTGTGATCAGAAGGCCACCGGTTCAACTCTGCAGACTGACAATATCAAAATGTTGGTGGGAAAGGTGAAGCACCCACACCTGTCTCCACCTTCATTTGCCATACTCTGGGCCCTTGAGCAAGGCCCTTAACCCCCACCATCTGCTCCTCCAGGTGCCTTGGACAGCAGCTCTCTGCTCCACACAGAGGGCTGTGGTAGCTCGGTGGTCTGTGGTTGTGTCAGGAAGGACATCTGGTGTAAACTAATCACCAAGTCGTCATGTGAGTTAGTTCTCTGTGGTGACCCCTGAAGAAGGGAGCAGCCAGGAAAAATAAAAATCTTTATTACTGATTATAAAGCATTCTAAAACTAGTACCGGTAGTTGGATTTGACTTTATAATGTACTAGAATTAAAACTAAACTTTTCGCTGTATTGAAGCTTCTGTATTGAATTACATCAAACTAAACTGCAATCTTTCCCTTTATTTGGTTACATCATTTGTTAAAATGCAAAATGAAACAGTTTGGTCTTGGTGAGACAACATCTGGTCAGACTAACTGAATGAAACCTCTTGCGTTGGAGTAAAGAGGGGAAGTCACCGGAAACTAGCAGGACTGTACCCTGATGCATGCTCAATAATCCAGGTAGAAAAATCCAAAAAAGCAGTTACAACCACTTACAATGCTGTTCTTGCTAGTATCACTCAGCCCTCTGTGAATAGCAAACAACCATCAGGGTGCTAACGATCCATCGTCAGGCTGATGGTCCTCCTTGATCATGGGAGCAGCTGGTTTCAGGCTGTCATCAGCCAACTGGTTGATCCACTGTGAGAGGGTGCTATTTATAAGACTGAGCTGAATACAGCTTCTCAGACTGAAGAAGTCTTTCCGACGAAAGACGAAACGTTTCTACAGTTTTTTTTGCTTTGTTTTATTTTTTGAATGTCCAGAGGACCAGACTTAGCTTTTTTGGATAGCAGGACTGCACTTGTTTTTATGTCACAGTTGCAGCTGGCCTGTCACTGTTGTGCAGGGAATGAAATCTAACATTGTAGTTAGTTAGCGGAAGAACAAAATTAACTTCTGGACTGTGTGGATGTGTCCGTTTTTCTAGAATGGAGCAGGAAGTGTTGCTCAGAAGGACTACAGCACTATGCCTCTGTTAGCTGCACCCCCGCAGGTGGGCCAGGCAATCGCCTTCAAGGTAAGTTGAGTTTATCATAAGGCCGTGCATGTTGTGAGCATGATAACTTGAAAAATAAATGAGGTACTGGCTGCCATTTTGGTGTACAGCTATATGTAGGTGAAATGGTAAATGGACTGTACTTGTATATCACCTTTCTGTCTTATGAAGACACTCAAAGCTCTTTACAACACAATCTGTGCCTCATGACCCATTCATACAGCACTCTACTAGATCTGTACAAAGCTAATTGAACAAATCATTAAAAAGAGACTAATCAGAGCTTTATCACATTCATACACTGATGGAACACACGTCAGAGGCAATGAGGGGTTCAGTGTCTTGCCCAGGGACACCAGCATGTGACTGCTGGTGGAGTCAAACCCCCAACTCTTGCATTGGAGGACGACTGATCTAGCCACTCAGCCACAGCCGCCCTGAAAGATAGGTCCATTTTGAAAATTGGGTTGCTGCATCGAAATATGTAAACCAGCCACTCCTATCATCTGAGGACATGTATCAGACATGGGCAGCACGGTGGCACAACTGGTAGAGCTGCTGCCTCTCAGCGAGAAGGTTGCCGGTTCAAATCCCGGTCCGGGGCCTTTCTGGGTGGAGTTTGCATGTTCTCCCCGTGCATGCGTGGGTTTCCTCCGGGTACTCCGGTTTCCTCCCACAGACCAAAAAACATGCTTGTTAGGCTGATTGGTGACTCTAAATTGACCCTAGGTGTGAGTGTGAGAGTGGATGGTTGTTTGGTGTGAGTGAGACAGGTCCCTCTTGTAAATGAGTCCCCGTGACTCAACGAGGCTAGCCTGTATAAATAAAGGTTGAATGAATGAATGAATCAGACATAATAGGACGATTCAATTAATTGACTCACCAAGAAGCCCCCCCATCCCACACCGTGCCAGCTTGTAGTCTGTTCCCAACCATTCTGTTCATAAGAATGAATCGTACGTTGAACCAGGCCACGTTAGTTGCTTTTGTGCATCACATTCAGGTGCTGCTCATAAAATTAGAATATAATAATAATAATACTTTATTTATAAAGCCCTTTAAAACAACCACAGCTGCAACAAAGTGATGTACACATAAAATCAAGAACATTTAAACACATAAAAATAAAACAGTTGTTAAAACATTAAGATCAATAAAAACAATAAAAACAGTGCAGAACAAAATCAGTCTGTGCTAAAAGCCAGTGAGTAAAAATGTGTTTTTAAAAGAGTTTTAAAACTGGACAGTGAAGGAGCTTGTCTGACGGGAAGAGGGAGATCGTTCCACAGTTTTGGAGCAGCAACAGAAAAAGCTCTGTCCCCTCTGAGCCTCCGTTTGGACCTCGGCACCTCCAGGAGCAGCTGATCAGCTGATCTGAGGCACCGAGCAGGAGAGTATGGGTGAAGCAGCTCAGAGAGGTAGGATGGAGCAAGACCATTCATAACTTTTAAAAACAAATAAAAGTATCTTAAAATGAACTCTAAAATGAACAGGCAGTGGGGGTGATGTGCTCCCTCTTATGAACTCCAGTTTTAGAAGCCGAGCAGCAGCGTTCTGGACCAACTGGAGACGTCTGAGGGAGGACTGTTCATCTCATAAATATCATGAAAAAGTTGATTTATTTCAGTAATTCCATTAAAAAGTGAAACTTGTATATTATATTCATTCATTACAAACCGACTGATATATTTCAAATGTTTATTTTTTTAAATGTTGATGATTATAACTTTGAGCACACTCACACACACAGCACTTTGATCCTGTGGGTGTTTAAAGTGCTCTATAAATAAAGCTGGTATGGTATAACTGACAACTAAAGAAAACCCCAAATTCAGTATCTCAGAAAATTAGAATACAGTATTAAGACTAATAAAAAAAGTATTTTTAGAAATTTTGGCCATCTGAAAAGTATGAACATGAAAAGTATGATCATGAAAAGTATGAGCATGTACAGCATCAATACTTAGTTGTTGCTTCTTTTATAATAATAATAAACTTTATTTGTATAGCACCTTCCTACAATGCCTTGCATTGACCAAGGTGCTTAACAGGATAAAAAGATGAATAAACTGGAACAATAAATCAGTGAAAATAGAATAAAAAACAACAGTAATAAAAGAAGGCAATGGAAATAAAAAATGCTACATACTAAAATACCAAAAGTAATAAAAGTTACACACTGAAAGCTTTTTTGAACAAGTGGGTCTTCAGTCTGGTTTTGAACAGAGTCAGATCAGAGGTGGCACGCAGCTCAAGGGGGAGGCTGTTCCAGGCTTTTGGGCCGGCAACAGAAAATGACCGGTCTCCCCATTGTTTGTACCTTGAGCGAGGCACCTCCAGCAGGTGTTGACTGGCAGATCGTAAAGCTCTGCCGGGCTGATGGACTTTCAAAAGTTCTGAGATGTACAGAGGTGCAAGTCCATTCAGAGCTTTGAAAACAAACAGCAGCAGCTTGAACTGTATCCTGAACTGAACCGGGAGCCAGTGTAGAGAGGACAGGACAGGAGTGATGTGTTCATATTTTCGTGTGTTGGTCAAAAAGCGCGCGGCAGAGTTCTGTACAAGCTGTAAACGGGAGATGGAGGATTGATTAATACCAACATACAAAGCATTACAATAGTCAAGTCTGGAGGTCACAAAGGCATGGATGGCCTTCTCCAGATCACCACGGCTGAGAAATGACTTGACTTTAGAGAGCAGACGGAGCTGGATTACTGCAGCAATGCAGCGTGACATGGAGTGGATCAGTCTGTGACACTGCTCAGGTGTTATGGGAGTCCAGGTTGTTCTGATAGTGATCTTCAGCTCTTCTGAACTGTTGAGTCTGGTGTATCACATCTTCCTCTTCACAATACCTCATAGATTTTCTGTGGTGTTAAGGTCAGGTGAGTTTGCTGGCCAGTTAAGAACAGTGATACCATGGTCCTTAAACCAGGTACTGGTAACTTTAGCACTGTGGGTAGGTGCCAAGTCCTGTTGGAAAATTAAATCTACATCTTAGGGCTGCACGATACGGACCAAAATTAATATCTCAATATTTTTAAGATAAATCGTGATATACTCTCTCTATGTGTGTGTGTGTGTGTGTGTGTGTGTATGTATATATATATATA
>JBBPBX010018227.1:24850-40146 GCA_038048925.1 Garcialebias charrua | reverse complement strand
ATTCTGGACTGCACTTACGCCAAAAATACACTACACGCGTTCCAGCTCCGCCCCGCTCCGGTCCGACCTCCGCAGCAAATACGCACCCATTATAATCAATGAGATAAAGTACACTGGCTCCGCACGGCGGCGGTGAGCTGCGGCGAGCGGACGGCAGTCCGTCAAAATTAGAAATTTTTCTATTTCTGCCGGACGCCGGAGCTGTGCCGGAGTCAACTTTTGAAGATTACGTCGCACCAACAGGAAAAGGAACGAGCACAACTTCCGTATTTACAAAATAAAATCACCACGGGCGGACTAATCCTAGCTCTATACGGATTTATTTGTACAAAAATGCTGTCAAACTATCATTTATCACTATTCTATGACTAAACTATTATATTTATGACTATGACTACACCTAATAACGCAATACAAGAAATAAATAAATAAAAAAGTATTTTATTCTGAAATGTAAACATCACTTCCTGTTGCTCAAACCATGTCCTGTCGCTTATTTACGAGAGAAGATCAAGGCAGCCTTTACTGTTGTTCTCCTTCTTCCACCGAATGAATTGTTTTGTTCTGACTTCATTATTTATCACTTGATTTATCGCGCAATCTCACAATTCCCGCGCATGCGTCTTGGAGCGGCGCATCCATGCGGACCTGAGCTGAGCGGAGGCAGTGGACTTTGGACTCGCTCAGCTGCGACCTGCGGAGCGGAGCGGACACGGACCGCGTGTAGTGTATTTTTGGCTTTATATAGCACCTTTCTATCTTATCAAAACACTCAATGACAGCATGACAGCTCAGTGGTTAGCACTTGCTTCACAGCAAGAAGTTCCTGGGTTCAATCCCCGGTTGGACCTGGAGTCTTTCTGTGTGGAGTTTGCATGTTCTTTTCATGTTTGCGTGGGTTTTCTCCGGGTACTCCGGTTTCCTCCCACAGTTCAAAAACATGCATGTTAGGCTGTCTTCAGGCCTCCCTTGCAAAAGAGATCTGTGATCTCAATAGGATTCCCCTGGTTAAATAAATGTTATTAAATAAATAAAGCACTTTACAACACAATATGTGTCCTCATTTACACATTCATATGGCAATCTACTATATCTATACAAAGAATAATTTGTGCTTTATCACATTCATACAAAGATAAGACACATATTGGAGGCAATGAGGGGTTCAGTGTATTTCCCAGGGACACTTCGGCATGTGACTGCTGGTGGAATCAAACCATCAACTCTTGTATTGGAGGATGGTTGCCCTAACCACTCAGCCACAGCTGCCCTGTATAAGTACGGGTATGGCATATGTAAATACAGTATATAATAAACCTCTGCTACAATTAGGTAAGTGGGTTTGTTACTGTGAACAGATTATGACAGCAGCATTGTTATCTGAAGCTCTGTTGTAGAGTGAAGAGTTTCAGTTTTTTTTCTTCTTCTGGATTAGTAATGCAAAATGATGTGATACCTACTGACGAGTCTTTCTTTGTAGTGATGAAACTGAAGCTTTATTGCAATGTTTGTTGACAGGAGACTGAAAAATGCATTCTGTTCTGAAAATATGCCAAGAGACAAGTGGAACACGAGTCAAACGCAATACCTCAAGCAATGAAGTGTTTGTGTTTGAACTTTTTTGGTTGTGGAAGCTAACTGAGTCTTAAGTGAATAATTGAAAAGCTCTGATCTGACTGACAGATTATGGCTGATTAATTTAATTGAATCTGATGTCTAAGGTTTAAGAGTAAACTTGCCCCAAGTTTACTACAAAACTTGTGTCCCATGAAAGAACCCAAGCAATAAGCACTTCAAAAGCCACATACTGTATTCAGCTAATAATATCAACCATACCACACATTTTTTTTTTTTTGGGGGGGGGTCTCTGGTAGTCATGCTTCTAGCCTTTTGTATTCAAGGCTGCATCAGAAGGGGAGATTTTGATTTTGATGTGCCACCCCAAGGATAAAATTAGCCCCTATCTGGGCCTTTCTTTTAAATATCTTGGAGGCACCCTTGGATAAGAGCCATCTGTGGGGTATCCAAGAGACAAATGTTTTCCATATATACACCTTTTCTGATTTCAGCTAAATCAACATGAGAGAAACACCTCTAATGGTTAACACCTAGCAGGGGGCCAATTCAGATATGTTACTGTCTTTGATTTTGTACATCTACCTTATAATGTTTTTGCTAGTTTTTGCTATTTTTCTTTTTCTTTTGTTTATTGTTTAATGTAATTGTAACATTGCTGTTCATCATTCTTTAGTTTGTAGCAGGTCACATTCGTAAAGGAGCCCTCGAGGCTCAATAAGATTTACCTGACTAAATAAAGGTTGAATGAATGAAAAAAGTGCCAACATGAAAACCAAGGAATGGGTGAGTGACAACACTGTGAAGTACAGATGAAGGTTGGATACAAAAAAGAAAATGTATAAAATCCAAGTTCTGTCCTTGAGTAGTTATAGACTCATTTTTTTTCTCCTGATTATTAATCGTATTCTCCGGCCTATAAGTCGCACCGGAGTATAAGTCGCACCAGTCCAATTATGTACAATAAAGTGGAAAAATCCATGTATAAGTCGCACCGGCCTATTAGTCGCACCTCATGGCACAAAACGAGCATGCGCAGCAACAACAGACCTGCAGTGCAGCAAACAGACCTGCATCTCTTTGATCTTTAAAGATAAACACATAAAAAATATTTTTTTGTTAGCTGACATTACAGTAAAAGTGTGTCTCAGTTTAACTTTTCTTGATAAATGCACTTTGACGTTAAAAACCGTTAAATTAAGTAACCATTTTTTGACCAAAGTGAAAAAAACTGAAAAATCCACTTATAAGTCGCACCGGCCTATAAGTCGCAGGGCTTGGAAATGTAGGCAAAAAGGTATGACTTATAGGCCGGAGAATAATGGTGTAGTCACACCGAGCAGCTTTTCAACCTCCAAAAAGCTCCTCACGCACGCAAGTGGACGCACTTGGTGTCCAGACCTACTTGGACCAGAACGCCAGAACGCGAAACAGCTGCTGGGTGTGTGGGAGGAGCTTACCAGTATACAGAGTCCTGCGCACAGAGTCCTGCGCAGTCTGCCAGGCGAGGAGCTTTTTATTTCCGTCTCTGTTGAGCAGACTTGACTGGTCGTGAAGGACTTGTCGCGAACACACAGCTACAATGAGTTTCTCTTCCATAGTACACGACCTCGCGGGTCTTTTCTGTGTCCCACAAACAATACGTCACATAGTGCGCGCGCACCCTCGTTTCCGCGTCACATAGGGGGACTCTCCCCGTCTCTTCTCCTCCTCTCTTCTCCCCCTCTCTTCTCCACCCGACTCTCCCTGATTGGTTGACACACCAACCAATCAGGGAGAGTTGAGCGGCGTTTGAAAGTTTGAACCGCGAAATCTTCAGCATGTTGAATGCGCGGTTTGGAGGCTGAAGCCGGTTCACGTGCACGGAAAAACGCTTCCCAGCACGCTCAACACGCACGCGACGTGACGCCCGACACCAAGACGTGGCTGGAAGCGCGTCCCCCATTGACTTTACATGTAAACTGGACGCTCCTGCTGCCGAAACGCTGCTCGGTGTGACTACACCATTAGGTATACAATAAAACCAAATAAAACAAAAAAAACAATTTTATTTTTATTTTATTTTTTTCTTTCGGCTTTTTCCCTGCGTTAGGGGTCACCACAGCGATCTAGTTGCACGAAGATTTGGCAGTTGTTTTTACACCGGATGCCCTTCCTGACACAACCACAGACCACCGAGCAACCACAGCCCTCTGTGTGGAGTAGAGAGCTGATATCTAGGGTTCCCAGGGGAGCAGATGGTGTGGGTTAAGGGCCTTGCTCAAGGGCACAGAGTGGGGCAGATGAGGGTGGAGCCAGGTGTGACTGCTTCACTTATCCCACCCACATCTTTGATGTTGTCGGTACCGGGGCTTGAACCGGCGATCTTCCGATCACAAGCGCACCTTCTTAACCTCTGCGCCACCACAAAAAAACAATCAAACGTAATAATAAATAAATGAATAATAAAAGACTAAGAATCATGCTTACATTTCTTTGTTCCCTTTCAGTCTGGTCTCTCGGTGCAACATACTTGCTATGGGAATTGCACCCCTGCACGATTACCTGAAGGAATATACTCACGCCTTTACTGCTAGGGCGTCACCACCACGCCAGAGACCCCGCCCTCTGGGTACTTAAGCGGCTGACGCCCATCCATCTTTCTCTTTTTTGCCCTTCACCTCGCTAAACCTGAACTACCTCTTCGCGGGACTTCTCTGTTGCTTCATCGCTCAACTTGAGGTGAGCCTGCTCCCTGCACAGAGCGCACAGAAAATGATCCCTGCATATTATTGGACTAGCGAAAGCTAGTCCGGCACATTTCTCTTAACCCCAAAGTATTTTCTTCTCCTCTCTCTACAGATTGCTTTGCTCGAAGGCGCTAACTATGCAACAAGAAAAAAGCTATTTTGCTAACACCTAGCGAGCTAGCCAGTGAAAGTGACGCGACGGAGGAGATAATTCAAGGAAAAGGATAAAAGATTCTGGAAGGACTCGCTCGTCTCATCTTGGACATGCCTCCGGAGAAAGAAATGCCAAAGGCAAGACTTCCAAGGAAAATCAAAAAGGCGTTCAATACAAGATCAACTGAACTTTCTTTGTAACAGAAGACGTTTCGCTTCTCATCCGAGGAGCTTTATCAATTCAATGAACCAGACTGTGTGCGCGTGGATTTATAACAGGAGTCACGCACCAACATATGTAAATTGCAAGCTGAGGTAACACATACATGTAAATTGACAAATCATACCTTGACAGTAAGGAGTTCCCTTGAAGTCTCTGACAGAAGACACAACAACTGTATGTAAATTGACAAAAAACACCTCACAACCCAACAACAGAGGTTTCTCAACAAACTTTGCTATTCCAAGGAAAACCAGCGGGACGGCGAGCCCAACTTCGCGCGCCTGTCCCAGTGGATACGGTTTCTCCCTCGCGGCAACAGACACCCACGAGTCCTGTCCAGTCTGCCTGGGGATGCTTCACGCAAAAACAGCACTGGATTCGCCTGACTTTTGCCCACACTGCAGCCTCATGCTGGATACGGTGCTGCGGCATCGGGTCGACCTCGTCGCCAAAGCCATGGGCAATTCAGCGACACCAACGGACGCGGACACCACGGAGCCCCTCACTCCCACGCCAGAGCTCGAGAACATGGCTCTACATGACAGCACATGAGTCGAATGGGGCGATAGCCCTGACGTGCTGGCTCCTATGGTGGACCTAACAGTCGAGTTCGACACACGAGGCATGATGAACGAGGATGAGATCTCGATTTCAGCCTCGGGCGAATTTTCAGAGGAGAAAGCAGACGTTGAACTGGAGGATCAGGGTGAAGATCTCTCCCAGACCCCGGTACCTGTGCTCCCAGAAACCGACTTTTCCATCCCTGCTCTGTTCGACTTGTGCCACAGAGCAACGGACGCGTTGCACATCCCATGGCCCGAGCCTCCGCCTCGCCAACAGGTCACGAGGCTGGCAGGAAACTATTTTTACTCAAAGTAGCACGCCGCCACGAGGCAAAGGATGCCCGTGTTCCCGGACTTCCTCACAGAACTAACTCTCACATGGCCCCAAACCAAGAGCCTCCATGCTCCTTCCCCTCTCACAGTTCCCCGACGTAGATGGGATAGATGAGGTGGGAATAGCTAACGTGCCTCAGATTGAGGACACACTAGCGTCTCACCTGGCTCTTAAGTCATCCGGAACAAAACCAACTCTCCCTAGCAAGGCTTGTCGAGCTTCAGCGTCTCTACTCGAGAAGTGCTACAGGGCTCAGGGACTCGCGGCGCATGCCATGAACGCATCCGCGTTGATGTAGGCTTACCTGGCTGAAAAACTACAACAGCTCCAGGTAACAACGGACAAGCAGGCGGCCGCCGACTTGCTGGACGAAGCCCGCAGAGCAACAGACTTTGTGCTCCGTATGATGGGGACAGCTGCTGTTGCATAAGGCAGGGGCATGGCGGAAGTGGTCATCGCGATTCGCCACCTGTGGATGACTTTAACAGATCTCCCTGAGGGACAAAAGGTACCTTTTCTCCACTACTCGATAGAGCCGACGGGATTATTTGGTAAAGCTTTGGAGCAAATTCAGACCAAGCTGGACCAAAGACGCAGACAGGCGGAAGCTCTTCGGGTGGGCATTCCCCGGAGAAGCTTCGCCCCCCCAAGGGAGTCTGCTGGAAGCAGACCTACGCAGTCTCAACACCACTCGGCAACGCGTGCCCCACGGCAGAAGCAGCCATCATACGAGAAAGAGCCCCGGCAGAGACCCCCGCCGGAACAACCTCGCACCGAGCACGCATGGAGCAAAAACAGGTTTGTTCTCCACCAGGCGGCCAAACACAGGGCCTCCTCGGCGAACCGGGACACCAGACAAAAATGTGCCTGATGAACCAGGTCCACGTTCCCACATTACATGATCACCCGCCCACGTGGTACTGGGAATGATCCCTTCATGTCCAGACTTTACTTGTAACATGGTACAAAAAGCTGGTATATCTACCGCATGCACAAATCATGCTCTCTCTGCTGTGAGTGACATAGAATCATGTACGTCATCGCACATAAGCACGAATAAAGCTCATGAAACAGCTCCTCTCTATTTCATTGACTCTCAAAAAAACAACAACAGCACACAAATAACTTCAGCAGAACAGGTCCCTCTGGCCTGCCAGCTGTCATAAAGAGAGGGAGCCATTTTCCCTCCTCCCTCACGGCCCACGGGGTATTAGCCTAATCAATAAACCCCATCAGGGTGACTCTGATTCGTCTGCAGTAAGCAGACACAGAGGCGTCTGCAAGCACCCCCCACACCTCTCACGGAGACAGGTGAGGAGGGTCACGTGCTCAAGCCCTCGCTCCATTGTGAACGATAGGGCAGCCAATACACTAAGCAAACGAACATGTAACATGTCCGCACCTCAGGGAGGCATGCCGACAGAATCTAACGACGGGGAAGCTACATCAGATGCCCTCAGGCAGCCACAAGCTTCACACCTTCATAGCAGCAATTGTGTTCAGGCTGCTGTGGATGGAAACAAATCAGAGTTGAATCAGATCTCTCTTCCTGTTTTTCGAAGAGGACTGGGCTCTTTATCACCAAATAATATGAAGTCTGCCAAACCAAAAGGAACATCTCCATGTTCTCACATTGCAGCTGCCCCTTTGTTATTAATGAGGGACACATAATATGTCCGCAGAAATCAGACAGCACATAACCTTCCTTTCTGTACTGATCCAGCTCTGCTTTCAAACAAAATTCTCCCAACGGGTGAAACACAGACCCCGGTCAGTTTACCTGGTGCCGACGCTCCATTAAAGCCAATGACCAGTAAACTGGATTACTCCAGAAAACGGATTGGAGTCAGGAGATCTGCTCGTTTACAAAACTTGCAGTCTCCCAGTCCCATGACCCCAAACTTAAAGGGGGGAAATAGACTTTCTGCTCCAATCCTGTCTAATAAGGATGACAGGTTACATCTGCCCTCAATTACCCTTGAGCAGAGCAGCCTAGGGGCACATCGGCAAGAAGGCTTTCTTCCCAACTTGGTTGACCCCCAGGGGTTCACAGCCTCTATGTCACCAGAAGGGGCAGTCCAGTCACTTAGGTCAGGAACTGTCAAAAGTCTCAGCTTGTTGGCAGAAAAGAACAAGTTGATAGCGTCAGGCCTGCCGGAAAATGGGGTAAAAACCATACAAAATGCCCGTGCTGTGTCAACACAGTCTCTATACGCACAGAAGTGGCGTATTTTTGAAGCCTGGTGCTCAGAAAGAAATATTATTTCTTATGCCTGCAACTTGGCTCAGCTCCTGACTTTCCTTCAGGACTTACTGAAAAGAAGTTGTTCTTATTCAACGATTAAAGTTTTCCTATCAGCTATTTCAGCCTGTCATGAAGGCTGGGGTCATAGGACACCTGGAACGTATCCAATCATAATAAGATTTATGAAAGGTGTGCTTCGGACTAAACCACCCAGCAGGATCCTGACCCATGGTTGGGATCTTGGCCTGGTCCTGGGGGCTCTCTGTGATCCCCCCATTCGAGCCACTGAGCGAGGTTAAGATAGATTTATTTTCATATAAAACCGCTCTACTCCTGGCACTTTGCTCGACGAAACGCGTGGGTGACCTCCATGCATTGTCTGTACATCCAATGTGTACCAGATTCGCCCCTGACGGGTCAAAGGTTTGATTGATTTTACTTGATTTTATCACTTGTTTTATTTTATTTATTTTTTAAGCAAGCCTAATCTGCATCCACAAGATTTTATCTTTGATCTTAGTCGATATAATTATTGATTTTATTTGATTTTATCACTTCTTTTATTTTGATCTTTGCTTTGTTACACTTTGTAGTACTTTGAGATTTTTATTAATGAAAAGTGCATTATAAATGGAATTCATTATTATTATTATTATTAAGGTCACACTAAGGCCTAATCACGCATACACTCCCAAGGTCTTGACTTTGAACCACAGGAGTCTAGACTTTGATCTCTCCTCCTTCCCACCTGCTCCTGTCCTTACTTAGGAACAGGAAAGGTTGAAGGCTCTCTGCCCCGTGAGAGCTTTACGCACTTACATGCAGAGAACAGCCGAATGGAGAAAAACAAACCAACTGTTCGTCTGCTTTGCAGCACCTGCTACCGGGAAGGCCCTATCAAAACAACGCCTCTCACATTGGGTGACTGAGGCCATTAAAAGGACGTACAGTAGCAAAGGTCAACAGGTGCCCTCTGGAGTGCGCGCTCTCTCCACTCGGGGCTTGGCCACCTCCTGGTCATTGTTGAAGGGTGTACCAGTTGCAGACATCTGTGCTGCTGCGAACTGGAGCTCATTAAATACTTTTGCAAAGCATTACAGTTTGGATGTTACTGCGGGTGACGTCACTCAGGCTGTCCTTTCTAACACACAGTAGAAAGTAGCCTTGAAATGCCTGCTGGTCGAAGGCAGACGTTCACTCTAGCATGCATTTTACTGAGCATTTCAAGGGCATGAATGGATTACGTTCCCATAGCAAGTATGTTGCACCGAGAGACCAGACTAAAAGGGAACTGAAAGTTATGCACCATAACTCATGTTCCCTAAAGGAAAGGAACGAGGTGCAACATATCTGGCCCTTTTCAATGCTGAATGCTCGGTGAAGTGCAATTTTGGAGAAAGATGGATGGGCATCAGCCGCTTAAGTACCCAGATGGTGGGGCCTCTGGCGCGGCGCTGACGCCCTAGCCGTAAAGGTGTGAGTATATTCCTTTAGGTAATCGCGCGGGGGCGCAATTTCCATAGCAAGTATGTTGCACCTCGTTCCCTTCCTTCAGGGAACATGAGTTATGGTGCATAACTTTCAGTTTCCTACCACAGACCTAAAATATGAAGTTTAGCTTAACCGACAACTCTAAATTGGCACTAGATGTAGGTGAGACCATGCATCAGGATTGACTATCCTCTTTCTATTTGGCACTGTGATGGACTAGTGACGCATCCAGGGTGTGCCCTGCCTCTCACAGACTGACCACTGGTAATAGGAACCAGAGACCCTGGTTGGAAAAATAGGTATGGAAATTCATAGATTTTTAATGTTGTATTTAAATTGTGTGAATAGACATTCAAACACTATGAAAATTTATTTTTGATTCTAGATACTGGTGCGGGAGTAGGGATGGGAATTGTTAAGAAATTATCAATATCAATTCCGTTATCGATATCATTTATAGATTCAATTCCTTATCAATTCTGTTATCAATTCTCATTGGGTTAGGCAAAAAAATATACTACACCATTTGTGTGCATGAAGTATTTAATGCTCTTTCACCAGAACAAAAATAGAACTTTTATGAAAAAATAATTCCTAATTAACATTACCGTATTAAGGGGCTGTCCATGGTTGGAATGGGTGAAAGGCTTCTATACAGTTGGACTTCTGTCTCTTCCTCAAAAAGTTCTTCTAGGGCTGTCTCTTTTTGCTGCTTTACAGGAGGCATCTGAAATTATTGACATAACCACAACTTGTAATTCACAAGTTTCAATTTTAAAATAGTGTAATAATCCATGCAATCTATCATCTTTCATTACAAAAAACAAAACTTACATAGTTATCATCTTCATCCTCTTCTGCCTCCCTCTGTGTCTCTCCCTCTGCGTCTCTCCCAGCTCTGCCAGCAGCACAAGTTTCAATTTTAAAATAAATAGTGTAATAATCCATGCAATCTATCATCTTTCATTACAAAAAACAAAACTTACATAGTTATCATCTTCATCCTCTTCTGCCTCCCTCTTCGTCTCCCAGCTCTGCCAGCTTCAGAAGAAATTCACCATTAAAAACACTGAGCAGCAAAAAAAGCTCTCACAACAGAAAGAGGCTACAATGAAACACACTGAACAAAAATATAAAACAACACTTTTGTTTTTGCTCCCATTTCTACGGTGGCATTTTTAGGTCTGTTGTGTGTTAATATCGTCATCCTGAAAGCTAAGTGTGCTAGCAACAGCCTCTGAGCCAGCCAGACTCCGGCAATCCTCGTCAGCTAAATGTTATTACATGAGATGGAGATTATTTATACAACACAGTGGAAGCAGTAAAGCAAAAAAGTAACAAGTGACAGGAACTGGAGGAGTTTAACGTTACGTGCTGCAACATTTAAACAGAGGAGGACGCTAGCTTGTTAGCTCCGCTTCCACCACCACGAAGCAGCGTCACGAAGCAACGTGTTAAAGACGGTACATTTGTACAAACTCACCTCATTCTGAGTGCTCAAATGCTTCTCTCTGCATGTTAGAAGTATTTCCGCCCTTTATTGTAATCGACGCTTAGCATGTGTTGCAAGTAGACCTAGTTTCGTCTTCGCTTTTTCCTTGACGCCATGTTGATACGGCGCATGTCTGTGATGTCATCACATAAATGCGTCACCACGTTGAGTCAGTAGAATGAGTCAGAGAACCGATAAACTGAATCGTTAAGACAAGCAGCCTACAATTCCAGAGAATTGAACTATAAGTAAGTAAGTAAGTAATTTTTATTTATATAGCACATTTCCCAGACATGAGAGTCACAAAGTGCTTCACAAGAGGAAAAATAAAATCATAAAATCACAGAAATAAAATCATAAAATCACAGAGATACTATACAAAAAGGTAAAACATAACTAGCTCTAAAAACAATGTACAAAGTTAACCAAACGCCTGTCTGAAGAGATGAGTCTTAAGACTGTTTTTAAATGCAGCTGTTGACTCGGAGCAGCGTATTGTTATAGGGAGAGCGTTCCAGAGCCTCGGAGCCACCACTTCAAATGCTCTATCGCCACGAGTTCTAAAATGAGTTCTCGGAACTGTCAGCAGTAGCTTATTGGAAGACCTCAGAGTTCTAGATGGACAAAGAGGCTTCAAAAGGTCCAATAAATATTTAGGAGCCTCACCATGTAATGCTTTAAAAGTTAATAATAAAATTTTAAAATGTGACCTAAAATGAACTGGGAGCCAGTGTAGAGAGGCCAGAACCGGAGTGATATGAGCTGTTCTGGGGGTTCTAGTCAAAAGCCTGGCTGCAGCGTTTTGCACAGATTGAAGGGAAGCTATGGAGGATTTACTAATCCCCACTAAAAGGCCGTTACAATAGTCTAGGCGAGAAGAAATAAATGCATGGACAATCATTTCTAATTCCTTTTGTGATACAATAGCACGTAGCTTAGAAATATTCCTTAAATGATAAAAATAGTTTCAAACTAACAATTTGCAATGATTGTCCATTGACAGAGAGCTGTCAAAGAGAACACCCAGATATCTGAGGTTGTTTTTGTTCGCAAGGTTTAGGAACCCAAGATGCTTCTTGATTTCAATGTTCTTTAAAAGAACCGGTTCTCAATTCCCATCCCTATGCGGGAGTTCCTATTTTTCCTGCTGCTCTGAAGACACCAGATGGTGCCAACCATAGACATTATATATAGGTAGACTGAGCATAGCCTGCTCCGGCGCAGGATTTAGGGCGGCCATCTTGGAGACGTCACCCTCGTACTTTGCTGAACAGAAACAGCAGAAAATTCCTCACCACTGCTCGGCTTATTCGTGTTTAAATCGAAGAACTGTTGATGTCAGGGACCGGGGGATAACTTTTCACAAGTAAGATGAACATATTATTGTTAGTATTTTGTTAATATAATATTACTGTACTATATTTATGCCCACCAGCAAAATGACAACAAATGTTAGCTACCGGTGTCCAGCCGGTAGTGACAGCTGAGATTTGATGACAGGAATATGTTTCAAACAGACCTACACAATAAGAGCTTTGGTTAATTATCATTATCAACAAATATTAATCAAATTTGGAGTGTTATGTTCTTTGAAATATGAAGATAATAAAATAGTGAGTGTAACGTTTTTCTGAATGCTCAGCTTAAGAAGGCAACAATGCTCCTTAGTTTCAACTGTTGCCTTTTTATTTTTGCTTTGTTATAACAGTGATGTGCAGATCAGCCAGTACAAAATAACTTCAATGAACTCACTAAATCACACTATATGAATAAAATAACACGGGCCTCATTCGGGCTATGTTTTTGTGTACACACTCCCAGATATCACGTTTTTGTTTTAAAGGTTTCCAAAAGATAAAGAGATGAGGAAGAGGTGGGAAATAGCTTTGAGGAGGGATGGATTCACTGCAAGTGATTCATCTGTTCTATGCAGTGAGCATTTCAAAAAGGAGGAATTTGACAAAACTGGTCAGATTGTCAGACAGCTGATGTGATATCATCAACTTTCAGCTTCCCAGTTCACCTTCAAAGAGTAGGTGCATTATTATTTGTTCATTAGCATTCATAAATGTACATAATGTTAGTCTTAAGGGATGGTGAGATATCATCATCATCATCATCATCATCATCAGCTTTATTTATAAAGCACTTTAACACAGCCACAGCTGAAACAAAGCGCTGGACACTAGCTACAAACAAGATAAAAGAAAGCATAAAAACAGAACCACAAAACTAACACACAGTGAACTTAAAATTCAATTTAAAATACAATAAAATGACAAGTTAAACAGGTAGAATCAATAAAAATGAAGTAAAATCAAGTCTCAGTTTGGTTGAAGGCCAATGAGTAGAGAAGTGTTTTCAAACGGGTTTTAAATATATACATATATATACTGTATATCTAATATGTGTGTTTATGTACAGGTAGTATATACGGGTACTGTAAAGTCCATATTCATAATGTTTTTACATTTAAGTATATAAAATATACTTCATGAATGTGCTTGTATGTTATGTCATATGATTAACACATGTATTGTGTGTGTCCCTGTTTGCCATTCAAGCTGGCTGGAATAACAGCCCATCAGCAAGCCAGTTCCAGGCCATCTTCCGCCGGCTGATGGTTCGGTGTGGGGTTACACCCAGTGAGACTGGCAATGTGGCAGCACAAGACAACACCGTGTCCCTGTCTGCTGTTGAAATGTCCTCTCCTGAATCTAAAGAAGAGCATCCCTGTCCTTTTGCCAGCATTCCAGCTGTTCTGTATGGCCATAGCTATCTTCCGACCAAGTTTGGTGGTCTGGTAGAAAATGCTTTGGTCTACATACATACATACATACATTTGTCGTGAGGCAGATTCTTGGTAAACTAACCTGTGACCTGTGTCGTGTCAGTCTGATCCAAGATGCTACACCGTCTTCATTTGATGAGAGCTACCACCTTCTCACTCTGAAAAACAATGGCGGGTTAGTGAGTCCCTCACAAGGCGCGTGAAGGTGGTGAGAGCTGCGGAGAGGGTGATTTGTGGTGCTTCACCAAAGCATCCTCCAAAGCTGTCCTCCGTCACATCGTCCGGGAGGAGATCGGAACAGAAGATGTTTTCCAGCTTGGGGAACACACTCAGGAGACACAATTTGGCATTGACAATCATCATTCCAACTTGTTGTCATTGGTTGTGTCTGTGTTTCTGAAGACAAGGATGCACCACATTGCAAAAGTCACCTGTCTTGGTTTGCAGAAAGGCAGCACCAGAAAAAATCTCTGCAAAACTGTCCTATTTCAAGGCTATTAGATTCTGTAAAAATGTAATGAACATGTAAATATTGTTGTCACAACAGATAAGTATATGTATGTATATATGTATGTGTGTGTGTACATGTGTGTGTGTGTTGTTTGTATGTATGTATGTGTGTGTGTGTGTGTATATATATATATATATATATATATATATATATATATATATATATATATATATATATATGTATATATATATATATGTATATATGTATATATATACAGCAGACCCCCTACTTACGTACGAGTTAGGGAGATAAGAACTGTTCGCAGCTCGATTCTGCCGTAGCTAGGGGGTGAAATTAGCGTCCCGTTCGTAGGTCCTTATTCCGTTCGTAGGCCGCGGAAATACCGCTAACGAGCGCCGCGCACACATTTAAGCATGTACAGTAGTGTACTGTAATGTTAAACATTGCTATTCACATTTACAGAATAAATAAAAATATAATTTCTTACTTTGAGATGGTCAAAGCCGACATCTTAGGTTGCCATGCGTTGATTGTTGTCGGGCCGAGCAGCGCCGCGGCCGGCGAGCTAACCACGGCAGCTGCTCGAGGCCTGTTAGCTTCTGCTAGCCAGGCCATGAGCTGGTGTTGGAGCGGCGGTGCGGCGATCAATCTGCAGCTTCTGCTCCAGCCTGAGACGTCCACAGAGCTCACAGAGACGTTTCCAGCTCGTAATTAATCCATATGAAGCCATCCTGGTCACCAGTCTTCAAAGGCCGGCTCCCTGTAGCCGAAACTGACCTAAGATGGCGTCCGGTGTTCTGCTGTAACTAGTGACCCTGTAAACTGGAGACTTTCAAAGCAGCCGTGACTGACCTAATGGCCTCCGGTGTTCTGCCTTAACTTGTGACCGTGAAAACTGGAGACCTTCTTCCTGTTATGACCGGAAGTTGCACATTTATTGCGCAATCATGACAAAAATGATCAGAAATGATCATTTTTATCATAATTATTATTTATAAAGCCTTTAAAACAACCACAGCTGCAACAAAGTGCTGTACACATGAAATTAAGAACATTTAAACACAAAAAAAAAAAATTTTTTTTAATACAGTAATGTCATATTTTTATTAAATATGATACGTTCGTAGGTCCCGTTGTTCGTAGGTCGATGGAGTCGTAGGTAGGGGGTCACCTGTATATATATATATATATATATATATATATATATATATATATATATATATATATA
>JBBPBX010018226.1:8987-45870 GCA_038048925.1 Garcialebias charrua | reverse complement strand
ATATATATATGCTGTGTGTGGTCAAATGATTTTCTTCTCAAATGTATAAATATCACTACACTGTAATCATCCCTCAGTGTCCCAACAAGGACCAATGCAGACATGTTCCTGTTTTTGGTTTTCTACATTCGCCTTATAGTCTATTTAGGATATGTATACTGGTCAGTTTTACTGACTGTACACTACTCCAAAGGATGAACAGATTTTATCTGACCCAAATTCTTAGCATTTAATATTAACAAGTTCTCTCTTTTTAGGATTTAAACATGAACTTGTGTGTGACCAGACGAGATGTAACTTGACAGGAAACGTTACTTATGTTGATTCACCAGGAGATGAACCGTTTAATAACAGAATCATTAAATTACATCACATTTACATGAACATGATTGGTTCTGATCAATTGCTGATACCTTAACTATCAACAGATTTAAATTTTGAACAACATACAAGTAATAGGATAACAGAATTACTTATTTCTGCAGGCACGTTTACAGGTAACTTAAAATTTTGTTACTGGCTTAGAAAGATAGGTTTATAGAGAAAGTTTAGGAGGAAGAAAATGGAGGCAGTGAGGAGGGGTAATATCTTGATGTGTATTTTAACCAGAAAAAGGCACATTCTCCAGTCGGTGTCAGCTGGACTTCCGTACCGCGATGAACCAGGGTCTGGTCCACTACATCTAGCTGTTATTGCTACTTTTTTGCCATCTTATTTTATTTTGCTTTGAAAAAAATCTGTATGCCTCTTTTATAACTGTCTATTGTTGTCGCTGTTGTCCATTGTTGTCATCATTCTTTGTTGAAATCAGATCTCTCTTGTAAATTAGTCCCCGAAGTAACCTGCCTAAATAAAGGTTGAATGAAAAAAAAGAACTAGAGGAATTGCATTTCCTGCGAAAATGCAGTGTGAATGCTTATTGCTGAATAACTTGCTGAAAAACAGCTGAAATTAGCTAAAAAAAAACATGCTTAAACGTAACTGAAATGGAATAACAAGCCTAAGTAAGAAGAAGAAAGCAGAAAGAACACATATTTGCTGAATTAGTTTCAATAAGCAGAGATGAGCACAAGAAATAGTAAATTAGCTAAAAACAAAGCTGAAACATGTTTGAAAAATAGCTGAAGAGTAGCTGACAAGGCAGAAAGAAGCTTAAACTACCAAATGGAAGTGGAAGTTACTGAAACGAGCTCAAAAATGTGGAATTCGCTTCGAAAGCTAAATTTAGCACAAAAACAGCTAAAAAGTAGCAGAAATAGCAGAAAATATTTAATCTAGCAAAAAAAGCTGAAAGGAGCATAACAAGCTAAAATTAACAGAAAGAAGTTAATTAGGATGAAAGTAGAAGAAATAACCACAAAATACTTGAATTTAGTTGAAAACAGCTGAAAGTAGCTAAAAATGCTTAACAGGTGGTTGAAAAGGTAAAACAAGCTTAAATTAACATAAGAAAGCAGAAAAACACCTGGTTGCCCAATTAGACTGAAAGAAGCAACAATTAGCACTAAAAAGTGGAAATGATCTGAAAATAGCAACAACAAAAAAACAGCTGAAAAATTGCTTTAAAAGCAGAAAGAAGCTGAAATTATGAGAAGTGGAAAGAGCACATTTTTTGCTCCATTAGGCTGAAAAAAGTTGAAATGAGTGCAAAAAATTTGGAATTGAGTGAAAAAGGTTAATTTGCACAAAAACAGCTATATAATAGCTGAAATAGCAGAAAAAAGCTGAAACTTGCAGAAATAAGCTGAAAGGAGCACAATAAAGTGTAATTAGCAGAAAGAAGTTAGAAGAAGCACAAAAATGTAGTTAGCAGAAATAATCTGAAGTTAGCACAAAACAGCTGAAAAAACAGCTGAAATTAGCTGAAAGTAGCTGAAAAGGCTTAAATTTGCACAAGGATGCTGAAGCATAACAAAGGTTGTAAACAGATCTAAAGATTTGATGGATGTAAAATGAGCTCAATTCATTTTCTATGAGGAAAAAAAACGGCAGAAAAGGCTAAATATTTCAAAAAGCTAAAGTTGCACCAATACCAAAAATCATAGCAGGATTGCCCTGAAAGAGCTGAACGTTTTGATACATGATTTGTTGAAATAGCTTGAAAACTGTGGGATGAGAATTGTGCCTAAAAATGTATGGAAGAAAAATGGATCATATGTGAATGCTTCATAAACATTCACACTATTAAAAAGTGGCAGTTTGCTTTGATAATTTTCTTCCTGAACTTATAAGAGGATTAGTATGCACACAGCCCACTTTTGAAAGGCAGAGATATGACGCTGTAAGTGGCAAGGCACATTTATTTATGCGTCATGCAGTTGGTACGCTGAGTCAAATTAAAACGTTTCATGAAGCACATCACTTGTGTTAAATAAAAAGCACAGCGAGAGACATTAAACATTATGGATGAAAGATCTGAATAAACAGAGTTGAAACTGATGCTGATGCTGATGAATGCTCGAGATACAATGAAAAGCAGAGGATCGTTTAAAAGTCTTTGAAGTATATTTTTATGCTTTTAAGTCTGCTTAAAGAAGATGTTGTACTCCAACATCAGCAGCCAGCCATCAATGATCTGTATTTAAAGGGTGATTAAAAATCTAAAAATATGGCTCCGGTTAAGCAGAGGAAAACTCCGACTAAAACTAAACATTAAAAGTCATAAAAGTTGTCAAACTACTTGATTCTTCTATGATTTTGGTTTGAATGTTATTGTTTACGCTTCTAGCACAATATCTATGTTGTAAATGATTGTTTGGGTGTTAGCGTAACTTAAACTTGTCAGGGTTTTAGTAAATACAGTACCGAGTTAGAAAACAGCAAAAATGTGCTTCGTCTTTGTTTACAACTGAATTCAATCGGTTACAAAAATCCTCCCGTTCTCAGCACAGCTCGTTTGCATCTGCTCTCAGTCCCAACATCTGCTGGACTTAAACATCACTGCAGGCAACTTGAATAGAGATTGTGTTGACTGAGCTACATTCACTCAGTCCGACATGTGGACACCAAATGATTAATATAAATATGAATAAATAAATAATATATAATAATAATAATAATAATAATAATAATAATAATAATAATAATAATAATAATAATAATAATAATAATAATAATAATAAATAAATGAAAGGGTCCAATACCAACATCTAGTCCAACTGATTTGGACATAACCAGAATAATAGTGTCTCAAACACATAATTTACAGCATTTTTTTTTGTAAGGAGAGATAAATGAAAATGTGTTGTGTAAAAATAATTTTAGACATGAACGTGCTTGCGAACATTGGAGACATTATGTGAAGGGACAAGGCGGGGTTTACACATTTTTCTTTGAGGAACAGACGTTTTTGCAGCATGTTGGGCCTACGGCGATTTCTTCTCTTTGAGACCCGTTCTCCTGCTCTGGAGAAAAGTCTTTCACATTGTACAGAAGAGGAGGGGTACATACAAATTTAATTATGGGGTTGTGGATGTGCGAATACGTGTGTTTCTGATTCTTCCGATATTCCTAAGTTCCTGATAGGTTGGTGGAATTCATCTGCTTTGTGAAAACAATACTTCTTTGTTGGTAATTAACTACAGATCCTGCGACTTGATAAAAAATGAAATACAATTACAGTACAGGTAGTCCCCTACTTACGAACGAGTTCCGTTCCTACGTCCGAATCGACGTAAGTCGAAAAACACATACACACCGGTCGCCACTGGCCGCCCCATATACACGTACATGTACGGTACTGTACAGTTACCAAGCACTTCGCCTATCCTAACACAGTATCCTACATAATTATCAAAAAACACATACAGAACATTTGGAGCCATAATGAAGGGAAAAAAATAGTTAATTTCTTACTGGGAGCTGGTGAATTCTTCCTCCGTCTGTTAGCATGTTAGCTCGTTGCACGTCCGAGCTCCGCAGCTTCCTGCTGCTTCACGCAGTCCAAACTGTTCACAGGAAGGCCTGTTAGCATGTTATCTCCATACGTTTGGAGCCATAATGAAGGGAAAAAAAGAGCTAATAACTTACTGGGAGCTGGTGAAGCCGTTCCTCCGCGTTTTAGCATGTTAGCTCGTTGCACGTCCGAGCTCCGCAGCTTCCTGCTGCTTCACGCGGTCCAAACTGTTTACAGTAAGGCCTGTTAGCATGTTATCTCCATACATTTGGAGCCATAATGAAGGGGAAAAAAGAGCTAATAACTTACTGGGAGCTGGTGAAGCCGTTCCTCCGCGTTTTAGCATGTTAGCTCGGGGTCCCACGAACATCGGAGGCCGCCAATCCGTTCCTTCGCGTTTTAGCATGTTAGCTCGGGGTCCCAGCAACGGCCGTTCCTTCGCCTGAGACGTCCACAGAGTTCACTGAGCGTTTCCAGCTCATGTATCCGAGCGAGGCAACCTCTGATCGAACACACGGTCCGTCCAAAGCCGGCTGTCGAGGCCGGAGCTAACCGAAGCTAACCGAAAACTGCCAGACACTGCCGAAAACTGCCAGAAACTGCGTAAATCGGCTTCTAAATAATAATAATAATAATACTTTATTTATAAAGAGCCAAGATGGTCTAGTGGCAGGGTTTTTGACTACGGACCCGAAGGTCGCGGGTTCGCGCCCCGGCCACTACCCAGCTTGGGGTGTCTATGAGTGCACACCTATTTCTCCAGCTCCCCGGGCGCTTTCGGGCTGCTCACTGCACCACCTGGTAGGTGGTTGGGTTAAATGCAGAGACGAATTTCGTCTGTGTATGGGAAACATACGCAGATGACAGGAATAGACATTATTATTATTATTATTATATAAAGCCATTTAAAACAACCACAGCTGCAACAAAGTGCTGTACACATGAAATCAAGAACATTTAAACACATAAAATAAGATTTTTCTATTTTTTAATTTATTTTTTATAATGAGATGCGTGACGTAACCCCGAAACGTCGTAAGTCGAGGCCGTCGTAAGTCGAGGACTACTTGTATATTGAATTGACATAATGCCTGAATGGTTTGCTGATGTTAAAATGTTGAGTTCGAGGTCCAGAATGTGTTTCTTACTCCTCCACCAGCTGATTGGGTCCAGCTCCAAGCTCCTCCTTTAAGCTTCACACTCTGCTTTGGAGGCGTTTCACAGCTTCCTTAGCTTTGGATGAACTTCTTGAATTTTGTATCTCGGGTCAAGCATAGCTGCAAGCGTCACATCACACTCACAGACTCCAGACTCTAAGTATTTGTGACTCTTCTTCTGAGGGTTTCCAGGAGCTGTGTTGCAGGCTGTGTGCTTGACAAAGCTAATCCTACAACATTTTCAGCACTGGAACGACCAGACACATTTTCTTCAGACAGCTCCTCTGCGGCTACACTGAAAGAAGCGAACACGACGAGTGTTTCTTGAATTTCTTCAGCAGGAAGTGGAGTGTGATCTGTTTTTAAGGAGGCTAGAAAGACCCGGTGACCTGCTGTTCCATCTTGTTGGGACCTCACTGATCAGTTTCAGTTCCCATCTGCTGCTGCACTTGAACCTCGTGGAGCCTGCTCTGAAAAAGGAGACTCTTGATCTGTGAGCGACTTTTTCGCAATTAAAGCACGGTGCCTAAACGGAAGAATTCTAGCAGATGCAGTCCTATTTGGTGCAACGTCTGTGACGAAACATCTTACTCTGTCAGCTATGGCCCACTCCACCATCAGGCCCTTTTTCACTTGGGCCATATTTTCAGTGGTATGGCTCTGTGAGAAGTGTTGCAGTCCCAACACTGGTATATACATTTTATGTCTCATCAGTGTAGTGGCTATCTCCATGCCTCCATATTTTCCAATTTCCACATATCAGCTGTTTGACTGCCACTGCCTTCTGCACTTCTGTCTCGGCTTGTTCCTTTTCCTCTTTCTATTTCTGGCTCAACATGTCCTTTAGAACCTAAAACTAAAAACACAAGTAAGATAAGATAAAAATATAACAAAAAGTGGGGATATATATTAGCAAATGTTAGCGGTACTGTAACTGTATGAAGTTAGCGGTACTGTATAAAGTTAAAGATTTTTTGAATGAGACAGCTTTGTATTTGTTATATAATACCATTTTTGTTCCACATTTAATTTATTGTGTTGAAGTTTGGGGGAAGGCATTTAAAACTATAACAAAGCCTGTTTTTATTTTACAGAAAAGAGCTGTGAGAATTATTTTAGGAAAACCTTATTGTCATCCATCCAATATATTATTTAACCAACTTAAGTTATTGAAATTTTATGATTTGGTGGATTATAATATTTCATTAGTTATGTATAGAGCTCAAAACAACTTACTGCCTCCAAATGTTCAAAAGTTTTTTGTCAAGAGAAGGTCTTGTTATAGCCTTAAGGGAGCTGAGATTTTTGCAAAACCTCAGTATAGAACCAGTTTGAAGGGGTTGGACTGTTTCGATACAGGGAATTGATTTATGGAACAATTTGGGAAAAGATGTTAAATATGCTAAATCTATGCTCGTGTTTAAAAAAATGATCAAATCTAAGTTGTTAACAAAATACGAAAATCTTTTGTTAAATCCATTCTATTAGTAATTTTCTAGTCAACAAATAATAATAATAATAATAATAAATTCCATTTATAATGCACTTTTCATTAATAAAAATCTCAAAGTGCTACAAAGTGTAATAAAGCAAAGATCAAAATAAAACAAGTGATAAAATCAAATAAAATCAATAATAATATCGACTAAGATCAAAGATAAAATCATGTGATGCAGATTAGGCTTGCTTAAAAAATAAATAAAATAAAACAAGTGATAAAATCAAGTAAAATCAATAATGATATCAGCTAAGATCAAAGATAAAATCATGTGGAGGCAGAATAGGCTTGCTTAAAAAGAAAGGTCTTTATGCTGCTTTTAAAGTCAACCAGTGACTGTGGAGCTCTCAGGTCGTCAGGGAGGGAGTTCCACAGGCGGGGGGCAGCCACACAGAAATGAAATTTCAAATGAAGTTTTTTATTCAATTACTTGAAAAACATTGCTTGAGTTAATTGTTTGGATTGAGTTTGCTTTTGGTTTTATTTATTTATTTATTTTTGGGAAAAAAGGGGCAGATACTATAAGATTATTTCTTCTCTCTGCCTCCTTTCATTTTATGTATTTTATATTACTCACTGTATGTTTAAACATTGTTTTTTTTATTGATGTAAAATGAATTAATTTAATTTAAAAAAAAAATTGATTACCGGTATATACACGTAACATTCCTTTAACATACCTTTATGACACACAGCTTTGACAAAGTGTTCCTGTTCATAACAGACAGCTTTTAGAAGCAGAACTGACATTTCGCTTGCAAAATAAATTAAAAGTTAATTCATGTGAAAAATCCTTTTAATTAGGAGTTAATCAAAAAAATAATCACTTAACTCTAAATGCAGCTAAGCAAAAGCAGGGGAAAAAAAGGAATACATTTACCTTATTTGGCGTTATCAGATTAAAATGCTTCGTGGTATCCGTTCCAAAAAAATCCAATAAAGTGAAAACAGTGAGTCCAAAAACGGCACACAATCAAAGTCAGCACGACTCTGGGCTCGAAACACCTGTCGATGTTGTTGAATCCATGTCTATTTAGTTGTTATTTTTATCGTAGATGATACACATATACACATTTTTTATCAAACACATTGGAAAAATTGCATAGTTGAACAGCTATTGTGGCTTTGAAAAGGATGTGAATTCCCAGTGTTTTAAATGTAGTCACGGTAACGAGAAGCAGTGATGTGTAAGAGTTTTGTATCAGGAATAATTCTCAGAGCTCTGTTGTTTATTGTGCACAATACATGGTAAGACTTGTAATGACACATTCATGTAAGTAGCATCCCTATAACAGAGCACTGACTGTAAAGTGGCAGCTAAAAGCCTTTTTAATAATAAACATGACCTGTTTATGGGGGGTGGGGGGGGATCCTACTTAAGATTTTATTTTTAAGCTATTTTTTTAACAGAATGCTAAAAAGATTTAAAACAATTATTACAATTCCCCCAAAATTGCAACAGGACAAAAACGCAGAAAACAAAGTCCTAATATATTGGTTATGTATGGAATATTGAGATGAACTTCATTAACGAGGTTGTTGGGAATGATAAGAAAAAAGTAAAAAGAGAAAAAAACAATATATACATATCAGTACCATAATTTCCAGTATATAAGCCGCTACTTTTTCCACAGGCTTTGAACACTGAGTTTTATACAATGCTGCAGCTAATTTATGGAAATATATATATTTATTGATGGGCTAAAGAGCTTCATGCCGCCAAAACATTTAGCCTCGTCGCAACCAGGCGCTTATATAGCTGCCCAATACACGTCTCTCTTAGGGGGAAGAGGGTCCTCGTGACTCAATGAGATTACCTGTATGAATAAAAGTTTAAAAAAACTGACCAAACAGGTCACAGTAAACGTTTCATTGGTCCACTGTCCCGTTCTCTCCTCCCTTCCCCCTCCCTGCAGGAGTTTTCCCCCTCGTTGTACGCAATGAAGTATTTGTAGCCACTCGAAATACGTGTGAATCGTAAATGAAATCAAATCACGAATTTGCCTCAAGACGAAAGTGACGTTGAGAGCGACAGTGATAGAGAGACCGAGGACGTGTATGATGAAGTAATTCTGAGGCTGTTCAATTCTGACACTGAAGACGACTTTAATGGTTTTAGTGCACAGGAGGAATGACGATAGCGATCAGTGACTTCCTAGTAGGCTATTGTTTTTTTTTTGTTTGTTTGTTTGTTTTTTACCAGTCGTGTTACAGGCACTGTTCAGAAAAAATGCATTTATTTTACGTATTTGTGTATGTTACTGGTACATATTTAATTTAAAGTTTAAAAAATAATTTTGTGTAAATATCACATGTTACAACATGAACACGTGCAGCTTAAACCCAATTGTGGCCTGTATATGTACAAAACTGTTTTTCTTTTTAAATTTAGTGGGCGTGGCTTATATTCAAGTGCATTCAATAGTCCGGAAATTACGGTAATATTCATAGTTATTACACTGAAAACTGTAATCTGATAAAAGATGGATACAAATCACTGTACAAAAGGACAATCTGAATGTTACAATAAATCTTCTGCAAAATTAAAACCGTTTTGATAATAACACAACCATTATTGAAAATGTGGCACTATATTACTTTGTATTTAAAATTCCCAGTCCTGCAGTCATTTAGAAAATAGGATGAAAGACAAAACCAATGTAGAGCATACAGATGCATAATAAACTCAACTGTGTTTTTATTGCAGGGTTTTGCAGGACTTTCTTTTTCTTCTACAACACATCCTCGTAAATTGATTAGATGGCAATTTCTCAACTAAGAGGTTCCTCCCTGCAACTACAGTACAATAAATGTTGGCCCTAGTGAAGGACTTAATAGCTTTTACACAATGAGCATTCAGTAAACTAATAAAAAAAGGACATCATTGTTATTGAGACATAATTAGAGAGAATTGAATTTACTGCACGGGGACACGTTTTCAGAAGCTCCTTTTTATTCTTGATTGTTTGGATCACCACAGAGGAGTTGTTGGTCTCTTTCTGCTGCAGTTCTGTTATAAAATTGCCGCACTGAAAAAGATATTTCTTTTTACTGTCTTTTTTTTTCCCTCTGTCTCTCCATGAAATAAGTTGCCATGGAAATAGAGAGTCCCGCTACCCGCAGCTTGCTCTCTCTCTCTCCCGTCCAGGCTCCCACAGAGAGTCATTCCTCTGTGTATAAACCACCAGCTGTTCCAGATGTAAATAATAGAACACTGATAGCTGCGAGCTAAGCCTCAGGCATCAATAATGGATACGTGAGCTGGATGGATGCTGCAGCAGAGTGACGGGGGATTCTTTTAACACCTCACCTCTCGATAATCTCCCTGTTCGTGCATGCGCGAGTTAAGTGAACTATCGATGTCAAGAGTTAAATCTGACACGCGTGACGTGCAATCAGAAGCACCATGCGTGAACTGGGTCAGACCTGAACGTGCCGCAGAAATCTCCACATAAGTCAAGTCTGCTGTCAACTCTCACATTCTCTTTGTACGTGTGTCTTGTTAAAGCTGAATCTACAGCGTCTCTGTTGAGGCGCCCGTGTGTTGCGTGGCAACCAACCTGGCCTTAACCAGTGCACATATGAAGTGGAGCAGGGACGTGCAGAGGGGGGAGGCTAGGGGGGCTTGAGCACCTGCCCCTTTTACTCCTTGCCCCCAAGTGCCCTTTTGGTCAAAAAAAAAAATTGTTGTTTTTTTAATTTCCAATAAGCCCTCCTCTGACACATAATAACATGTACTAAAATTATTTATTTTATTATTATTATTATTATTATTATTATTATTATTATTATTATTATTATTATTATTATTATTATTATTATTATTATTATTATTATTATTGTATTTTGCAAGAAAAACAACATACCATATTTTCCGGTCTATAAGTCGCACCTTTTTGCCTAATTTGCATGCCCTGCGACTAATAGAGAGGTGAGACGTGTTTATGGATTTTTTCCCATATTTTTAGACCAATTTTTGGCTCTCGTGAACTTAAAAAGTTATTTGCAAAACATAAACTTTTATTTGCACAAATCAGAAATCTTTTTTTGCTGTTTTAGGCTCTGCCCACGACGTCATGTGAGAATCGCAAGCAAAACTTTGAATGACAAACAAAAACTTAGAATAGCAAGCAAAGATTTCTGACATGCGCAAATAAGTTTGTTTTGCAAATAATTTTTTTCACTTCATGAGACAAAAATTTGTGATTTTAATTTAAAAAAAAGTTTTTTTAAGCAAAACTTTTTTTGTTTAAATTTTTTTTACAATTCAAAATGTCTTGATCACAATTTTATTTTATGTAATTGAGGTTAGTTTTTTTTAATAGAATAATTGTGAAACAAATTGAACTCCATAGCAGAGGTCCCATTTTCATAATTTTATAGATTACAGTACACTAAAAAGTTGCACTGTGCCCTTGTTTTTCAATTTTGTAATTTATCATTGTTTATTAAACTCTGACAGCTATGTGACTTTGTTAATATTCTGTCCTAAAATGCAGTTAGATGTGCCCCCTTTTTTTTTTTGAGCACCTGCCCCTTTAGTGGGCTCTGCACGTCCCTGAAGTGGAGATAAAAATCCAGTCGCACACACACACACACACACACAGGTTCAGGTGGATTAAGAACAATAGACCTGAATTGCAGCGAGTTGCATCACAGGGTCTAGCTGAGGTTCTACAAGTCCAAATAATTGAGCAGTTTAAGCTTCAGTGTGCGTGGAAGTGGATCTGCCTGAATCACCACAGGGTTTTAGCTGTTCCATGAGTGCTTTTTGTGCAGAGGGAGTTCAGTCAGTGCCTCCTGACGTCCACAGTGAGTGGATTTTTTTTTTTAAAGTGGAAGGCATTAATAATGCATGGCGGCTGAGCATCAGCATGGAAAAGAGAAGGAGGGATTGTGCGAGTGTTTATGCTAGAGGCATGCTCCGAGTCACTCGGGCTTGATGCTCGGTGGCTGTCTGTGGATGTGATTTTGCGTGCACGGTTCATGTGCGTGTGTGTGTTTGATGCAAAGATTGACAGAGGGAACCTGTGGCCCCCAACTGGCCATCAGGAATCAGCTGACACTTCTTTAAACTCTGAGTTTTCATTGTACATCTATCCCTCCCATCCTCTGTCTTTTCTTTAAATCTTGTTTTTTTTTTATTATATAAACTTTTCACTTCTTCCTTTCTCTCTCCCAGCCTCTATCTTTCCATATTTACTCTCTACCACCTCCTCTCATCCCGTCCTCCCTCCCTTCCTGTCTGGTTGAGCTCCAGTGATAGGCTGTTAACGCAGGCGTTGTACGAGTCTATCTCACCATCTGCAGTAGTGGAGCTCGCTCCTCTCTCGTCAGGATCTCTTCAGCAGCCCTCTCAACTCCATCCCGGTTCCTGCGTGCTTGTTCACGTTCGCTTTGCTAGAAGCAGACCGATGAAGAATCTTTGGGCTGGTGGAGTTTGTGTGTGCGCGGGTGGCTTTTTGTTGTGAAAGTAGCAGGCAAGCTGTTGAGTCTTCTTCAAGAGTGTGTGAGGACGTAGAGCAGGTATGTGTGAACTAGGCGGTCAGGGAGGCGTGGACGGCCGCTGGCACTGTTCGGCTGCTCAGGTAGAGGTTTCTCTCTTTAAGCATGCAGACTCTTTTTAACGTTTTCTCTTGTGTTTATTTATACCCCGTCTGTCATTATGCCAGCATGCTCTATAAGGGAAAAGTTGAACAGAACTGGGTTGAGATTAGGCCTGAGATGTCTCTTGGGACGTTGTTCATGCACATCTGATAAACTTCGGCGAGTTATTAACGCGGTTTTTATAGTGCGTTCACTTTGTCCCGTCACAAAAAGGTAAATCAATGCACCAACACCAACTGACACTTTCCTGTTTGAACGGGGGTGGGCAGCTGGTTGCGTGATGTCACAATTCAGAGGAGGCACCTTGTAAATTTTCATTAGAGCTGGACATCAGGATTCCAGACAGGCATGGTGGTTTAACATTGACTGGTGGCAGACGTCATAGGCGATGTGTTTCCCACTGGCTGACTGGTTCAAGTGTTATTTGGATCCTGGCAAAGGCACAGAGGTTTATTGACGGGCTGGATGCCAGCGGCTAAGCTCACCCTGGCAGCATTTGACAGGCCAGTGGGCCGAGCTGATTGGAAAGGCAGCGGAGGAAAGAGACAAAGTCAAGCATCAATGACCTAATGCATGTTTCAGGCCATCCTAAACCACATTAGACTTGTTAGGGGTAGCACCCTGCCTTACAGGGCCAGGGCAGGCGATTTAATATGACCTGCTTCTTGACTACACAATCTGTGCCCCCTGCAAAGACATGGTGGAAAAAAAAAGAAGAAGAAAAAAGCAATTACCGTATTTTTTGGAGTATAGGTCGCATTGTCCAATTATTACCAATAGATTGGAAAAATCCCTAGATAGGTTGCACCGGAGAATAGGTCTGCTGCAAATGTCTGCCACAGGAGCGCACAGCAAGGCTTTTAAGAAGATTAACACTTAAAAACAATTGTTTGTTTGATAAAAATTATAGCAAATTATAGTCTGAGCTGAACTTTTCCTTAATAAATGAACGTAATTGTGAAATGAGCTGGATTTAAAAATGTGTTTCGCCAAAAGTGATAAAAAGCCATATATAGGTCGCACCCGAGTATAAGTCGCAGGCCATGAAAAATGATAAAAAGGTGCAACCTATACTACGAAAAATACGGTAGTTTTGTGCAAATGTCACCCAAGACATCGTTACTCTGTCGGTGTTTGATCAGGCCCAAATCATCCATCAGTTTGGGTGTGAGCTCTTCTCTTTGTGCAACTCTGCTGCTCTCCTTTATTCGCTGGGTTACCAGCATCCACTGCAATGCATCACAATTCAATTTTAATTTCGCCGAGCGCCCAGAGTGGTTAAAATACATGCACGTGCACACAGTTAAAATATCACATGCCGAAGCGTCGAGGCAGGCGATACGTTCAACAGTAGTTCATGAATATGCGGCGCACATTAGCGCGTTGTTAAGCAAAGACAGCGGCACTTTGAAGCACCTCCTTCTGCTCCGTCTTCTTCTTTCTCCAGCTAAAACTCATTTTTATCCATCCATCTATCTTTTAAGCGACTCCCTCTTTTCTCTCCTCTCCCCACACATCCTGGCAGGAATAGCAAATCAATGCACAGGTCCCTGATGAGGGTGCACACTCCCTGTTTTTTTTTTATTTTTATTTTATTATTCCCCATCATTTTTAACAGCCTGAACTTAAGCGTTGCCATGGCAACAGGAGGTGCAGGGATGGAGAGGGAAAAAAAGGGCACCTTTTCCATTGAGAGGAGACAAGACAGAGAGGAAGAGCTGCTGTTCGGATGCTCGGTAAAAATACGGGCGCTCGCGGAGAGGTGCTGAACAAAACAGCTAATTGCTGTGTTTTATGTTTTATTTTTATCCACACGCTGCACGTTCCTGGTGCAAACTGCAACGCTTCCCAATATCAGACAAAGCAGGATAATGAAAAGGTTTGAGAAAAAAAGAGGGGGAGGGTCAAAAGAGTAGAAGATAAGTGGTAGTTCCCTCGTGGATTTAAACAGGATTCATTGTTTCTCTCCTCGCGTTTTCTCTTTCTTCTCCTTCTCCTCTCGTGTTCTGGTTTTGGCCGCCAGCCATTGCTGGGGGGCTGGAGTGCAAACTGGATGACGGGTGGGCGAAGGATGGATGCTGTGTGCTCGCACATGTAGAAAACAAACAGAAGAGGTGTGGAGCGCAGGGCCTTCATAAACTGTATGTTTTATTCAAATCTTGATTTTGTTTCCCCACAGTCGGTGGACGACCTGCTAGTGGCGTCGGCTGAGTGTTCCAGCGACGATGAAGACATCGAACCCTGTGACCTCAGCTCAGGTGAGACCCATCTGTTGATGTTTTAGCAGCTTGTTTTATGCATATTCACCGTTACTCTGTTTTTTCCCCATGGCCACTTGCTCTTATGAATTTTTCATTTTCACTTCGGTTGCTGTGTCTAGGCACCACCTCATCTTCATGCTTTGCGTTTTGCTCCTTCCCCTCACCTTTTGTTATTGTTTGTTATATTTAATCTTAAGAGTATTTAATAGGCATGCACTAATAACACATTTTTCTAAACCAAGTGCAAGTACATGTACTTTTGAGTATAAAAGGCATTGCACTTCTTACAGTTAGACAAACCTCTAATAACGTATTTAATAAATTCTAACAAGTAATGTACATGTTGAAATGTTACATTTTGAATACATTGAAAATAAAATAATCCGTTTTAAAACATACTCCCCTCATAAAACATTTGAACGGTCATCCTCACTGCACAACAGATGCACTAACCCTGCCCAGTAACGTTGCTAAAATCTGCAAAATGTACAATAATATTTTTTTTTTTTTTAAAGAGCGTGGCAAAGACGTTCTGCTCGCAGCCATACAAGTGTAGATACGGCAAAAACAGCTACTTTTTCATTAATGAAAAGTGCGTTATAAATTGAATTCATTATTATTATTATTATTTTTACACAGCATTAGCCTAGCATGAGTTGCCGTCCTCTGAAAGAATTTCAGCAGCTACAGCTGGTTAAGAAACTTTTCAGACTCGTGAACGACCTGTCGTCGACGACTCCGACAACAGATTTGATGACGTCCACTCTCCTCAGGATGGTGTGAATTCATGAAGATGGCCAGTCTGGTGGGGTCAGCTCGCTGCTGACTCATCGGGTGGCTGATAAACAGCTCGTCAACGAGGTTTTTCTGAATCATAACTCTTTCGCTGCCCTCGTGCTTTTCAGCAATGTCTTTTTTCACTTTTTTCACCTCCAAGATGATGAAAACTGAGGCTTTTGTCCTTTTACCAGGGACTGAGCAGCGACACACTCAGGAATAGGACTTTCAAATCCTTATACAGTACAGTAGTCCATTGTTTATTGCAGGGTTTGCGTTCTGGACACCCCCGCCCCCCCAATAAGTGAAAATCTGCGAAGTAGGAAAGCTATATTTATTTTAGTATACAGGTGGTCCCCGACTTACGAACGAGTTCTGTTCCTACGCCCGTTCGTAACACGAAAATCGGTGTAAGTCGAAAAATACGTCCAAATACGTCCAAACGGCACCTCATACGTACAGTACTGTATTTAGCCTCTATCCTAACACAGTACCCTACATAATTATCAAAAAACACATACATTCGGAGCCATAATGAAGGGAAAAATGAGTTAATTTCTTACTGGGAGCTGGTCCTACAGCTTCACGTGGTCCACAGCATTTACAGCAAAGTCTGTTAGCATGTTAGCTCATTGCTCAGCTGTAGCCTCTCTGCCTCGTACTCGTAAACCTCCGCTCCAAACAATAAGGTCTCTGCGTGCGGTCCAGAGTTTTACAGTAAGGTCTGTTAGCATATTAGCCCCTCTGCTCCGGTCAGTCTGTCCCAAACAATGAGGTCTCCTGCTCCACTGAGCGTGTTAAGCTCGCCCTCCCTCCTGTAAATTTCCGCTGAGTTTCGGTACCGTATTTTCTGGTGTAAAGGCGCATAAACCGCGTAACTCAAACAATGCTTTTCAATGGGAGGGCGTTCGTAAAGTCGAAACGTCGTAAGTACCGGCAAGGCTTTATAAACCCTTCCCACGCTCTTGCAATGTTCTAAACTCTTCAACCCACATCATTTTTTAAAAACATACAGTATGTACATGTACTGCACAGTAGCTACATACTGCAAATTTTTACATGGGGACTCACCAGCCTTGGTCCAGTTTTGATCTGGTTCTGATCATCTTTCTGCAGCCCTTGAGCACCAAGATGCTTTTAAAGAGAGACGGACATTTGGATAGACAGCACAAAACCACACAATGGTCCAGATCAAGTCTGAATCCAGATGAAAAAAGTCCTGGTGAGCTCCGGAGAAGACACCGGACCTCCATGCAATACATCCCCGCTCAAGAGGCCTCATGGGCTGGCAAGCAGCACTCAGATTGACCGATGAGGCTGGAAGTAGTCCTGGTCCAAGTCAGTTCCATACAGCTCTCTGCATCTACTGAGCGCTGAAGCCACTATGAATAAGGACCAAACTTTTTCAGATTGGATCAAAACATTCCCTCCATTTCAGCAAAAAACAACGGCCAGAAGCACTGTTGGCTTCTGGGTAATGTAGTCCTTTTGACTGGTGATACAGTGTGCACTTATTGAGAGAAAACTACGGTACATAATGGCGGCGCCTGTCCGAAGTATATATTTTTTGTTATTAAGTTTTTACTGTATCCCGTATTGTCCCAATAGCGTGAGTAATATTAAAGTTGACAATCGTGTGTTGTGTACAATCTTACTTTGAAAAACTGCAAAAGATAGAGTCTGCAAAAGTCAAACCGTGAAGTAGCGAGGAACTACTTTGTTCCCTTATCTGCTCAATTGTTCACTTTCACTCCACACAGCTTATGATGTAGTCCCCCTCTTCTCCTGGTGTTTATTGCCAGTTAACAAAGAAGTTTGTTGCGCATTACCGTGACCAACTAACTGATCAAGAGTGTGGATCAGGACAGCCAACTTGGGGAAAAATATAAATAAATTCTCCTCTACCACCAGACTGCTCAACTAAGAGATCAACTTCACGTTGCCTTAAAGATGTATCAGTAAATACTTTTATGAAATTGAGTACAAGTATGGGGGTAGGGGTGCAGGGAAAAAAAACTATTTTTTTAAAGAATCTAGATTCTTAGTCCTGGCGATTCAGAATCAATTCTAAAAGCCCCAAAATCGATTATTTATGTTTTACATTAAACCCCAAAAGATAAAGAAAATAAAACCATATCTCATAGTACAAGTTATATGAAAGAATACAACAAATGAACGGTGGCAGAAAGAAGAAGAAATCTTATTTTATCTGCTCCTTTTTTGAAAAACAAACCAAGTTCAAACAATCAATTCAAACAATAATCTTCTATAAGTAACAGAGCAAAAAGCTAACCTAATATTGGTTATTTAAGTTACAGAATTTAATGCATTATTAATGTATTATTTGTTCCTATTTTTGGTATAAATATCAAACGATGCAAAAAATTTGATACAATAAGGAACCTAAAATTATTGTTTTAAATAAATGTTCTATTTGTTTACATTGTTGTTTAATGTTTTTAGTTTAAAATTATTGTTTTAAATAAATATTTTATTTGTTTACATTGTTGTTTATTCTTTTCAGCTTGTCATTTACAAAACTGAAACTACATTTATGACCATATTAATAGAAAAATCGTTTCTGAATCGAAAAATCGATTTTGAATCGAAAAATCGATTTTGAATCGAATCGTGACACCAAAAATCAGAATCGAATCGATTCTCCAGACACTGAGAGATTCACACCCCTATATGGGGGCATGCAAAAGTTATTGAACACCTGATACTGGTGCCGGCATCAGTGCATCACTGTATTCATCATTATTTATTTTCCAAACTGCCTTTTTTCTTCATCAGATCACAAAACAAAAGAATGTAAATTGTTCCACCGACCATCATTTAATTTGCCGTCAGCCTTCACCACATGCATTCATCAGGAAGTGTCAGAATTAATGCAGGCACCTTTGCTCTGACCCTCCTCTCAGCACTGACGTGTAATCCATAACCAGATGATATGTAAACAACTTTGGCTCTAAGCTGCAGATTACACCTGCCAGCACACCATTAGAAAAATGCTTATCCAATAGTTCATCACAATGATGCATCATGTCTTCTTGCCACCCACCCCCCATCACATGCCGTTCAAATTAATAATGAATGAAGAGATCATTTTCCTCACCTCTTCCTCCCCCTGCTTACAGCTGGTCCTCCTCTGCCAGAAATCAAGGTGTTCCCGGGTCCGTCGGAAGTGGTGCGGGAGAGCAGCAGCACAACGGGCATGGTGGTGGGCATCGTGGCAGCCGCCGCCCTCTGCATCCTCATCCTCCTCTACGCCATGTACAAGTATCGCAACCGCGACGAAGGCTCCTACCACGTGGACGAGAGCCGCAACTACATCAGCAACTCGGCCACGCAGCCCAACGGCAGCGCCAAGGACAAGCCGCTGGGCATCGCCAAGATCTCTAAAAACAAAAAGAACAAAGACAAGGAGTATTATGTCTGAGACGAAATGTCCCCGAGACGCAGACACTTACACCTTTATATATAACGCTACTGTATATGTACATAAATAGATATATTCTCCAAGAAGAAGAAAAAAGTCATACACAGGAACATAGACTTGATGATTTTAATGTTTACTCCCCAATGTTCACTTGCACACAGACATACAAAAGCAGCCCACACGCACACGTTTCAACACACACATACAGACACGCCTGGGGGCCCCGGCCCTTACTGTGTACAGTATTTACCAATGAGCAAAGCCTCTATGAGAGGCTTGTTTTATGAGCATAAACACCATTCCAAATGATTTAGAAAGCACCAGTTCATCTCCCAGCTACAAACCATTCTGGGGCCAGACCAGACACTCCTCTGCCAGCCGGACCTCTGGAAGGAGCGAGGCCGAGGAAGACTTTGAGCGAAGCACATGGCAGATCGAGTGGGCTGAGTGAGAGGCGGCACACGAGAACAAAGAGGATGTAAAAGCACTAAGTGTCTCTTCCAAGCTCCTTGGCCTTCCTCCCTGTCAGCAGATGGGACTCGACAAAGCACAGAGGATGCTGAGGAGACGAGCACACAAGTGGTTTGAGCCTAGCCTCGAGGAACAGGACAGGAATTCAATGTGTAGCCATAAAGACACTGAGTTACGAGTAAAACGGGCAAAGACAGGGCCGGCGTTAGTCAATGTAACGGGCGAGGTGCGGTCGTTACACCGCAGAGCTGATGTCTTTAACGGCGCCCTGTAAATCACAAAGGTGGAATCAGACCGCGAGGTGTTTTTTTTCCTGGACAAGATACTTGAGACTTCAGATGCTACCTACAGACACCAGTCGTGCATGATTGCAGTGTCTCGACACACAAACATATACAAACACGTGCAGAGTTCAATTGAAAGACCCACAATACCTTTGTGACTCTGAAGACCATCAGAGAAGACGGAGGCGAACGTGACCACTATGATAATTGTTATGACAATGATAATGACGAATATCGGGCAGTACAGACTCTGGGGACGGGAGGGAAGGGGGGAAATCTTATTGCACGTGAATTATCTTACTCCGTGTGATTTATACTGAGTTTAAAAAAAAAAAAAACTCCAGATAACACCGCCATCGCTAACTTTTTGGCTTGAAGTCAACACACACACACACTCACGCTCTGTAATGGGTTTTTTTTTCCCCGGTTTTCGACAATGATTTTAAATCTTCAGAACCAACTCTCAGTTGGAATCGTGAAAGTGTGACCATCTCGAGTGTGCTGCATGACTGAGTCTCTGAGCTGTGCTGTGGAGTGGTGGTGCGTCCAGGTTTTTTCTCCTGTGGGGGATGGGGGGGGGGGGGTGTTGTAGCAGGTCGCAGTGTAACACCTGGATTTGTGTGCCTAACCACAGGTGATGTCCTGCTTTTTATTCTGATGTCCTATAAGCCACGCCCACCGTACTTGCTCTAACAAACCACCTTTTGTAGACAAAAAACAGCAGAGGAAAAGAAAGTAAAAGTTACCGTGTGTTGCTAATAGATAGAAAAGTCCAGTTGATGCCATCAGCTGTTCAGCTTAAGTTGCTTTTCTTTTATCCTCTTCCTCTTTGCCTCCATTCTGCCAGTCGACTGATTAATCAACCCTCCCGACACACTAGGGTGGATTTCTTGTTCGGTATTATTCTCTCTTCAAAGCGTGTGAGCCCTCTACAGCTCATGAACTGTAGCCCCCACCCAGCCCCATGAACTAATAAATAATACAAACAGTGCCATGACTCAAGCAAGCCCCTCCAGTTCTTCCAACGAGATAACTAACCAGGCAGATGCATGCAAACATGGACCAGAGCGAGGAAGAGCCTGAAACTGACTGTGAGACGTGTTTTGTCAAAATTAACATGTTCCCATTATTCTATCATCTCTAACTGGCCTTTTGGACCTCCGTTCCCTGCCCTCTTTTTCTCTTCTCGTTCGGTATGTCCCTGGGTTCATCCACGTCTCTGGCTTTCTGCCCATCTGTTGTGTTAAAATAAAAAGGAGGCGTCTCGACCGATGGGATTCCACGTTTTAGGTGTTTCATTAACCATGTTTATTTTCTATATGTACAATTTTTCTACAGTATTTTACTTTTATTTTTATTGTTACGGTTCTTTGATGAACATAAAGTGGAAATTTATTATAAAAAAAAATAGTTTTGAAGATTAATGAGTAAATAAAATATTACCCAAGTGAGCCTACGGGTGTGTGTTTGTTCGGCTTTCCCGTCGCAGTCAGAAATGTGTGCGTGATCTCATCACCCGCAGCCATGAAAGTAAAGAGCTGTCAAATTAAGACGGAGTAGTCATGGTTTGCATAAAGCTTCAGAGCGTGTCTTGAAGTGGAAACTTCTGACAGAGAGCTGCATTTGAAGATTGATGCCACTTTCATGCATTTGTGTATAATTTTAAAAAAAAACTGCTGCAGTCAGTGCCGGGAAAAATGAGGCTCCTTTAAACATATCTAATGAGAATAAATTATCTATAACTCACATAACAACTTGGTATTAAGCATTGTAAAATTTACAATTTTTATTGCATAAAGGCGACTGTGTTTTGCCTGTTAGCAAAATATCTCATGAAACAATATTTTAATGAAACTATCAGAACATAAGAATTCAACCATAGTATAACTCTCAGTTTTACAGACGTTGAGCAAACATTTCATGCGGAACAGCATTTGAGATTAATGTTGGCGTTCATCAGGGTTCATGTCTCAGCCCACTGTTATTTATTGTTGTGATGGACACAGTTATTGAGCTTATTAGGAGTGAAGTGCCGTGAGATATGTTATATGCGGATTACCTAGTTGTGGCTGGAGATTTTGGTGTTAATCTCCAATATAACCTAAATCAATGCTCAATAATCCAGGTATAAAATCTAACAATTTTCAGTCAGGTCATCTGGACAGTTTTTTTTTTTTTGTGTGCTGAAACGTTTCACCTTCCATCCAGAAGGCTTCATCAGTCAAGGAAACACACAACACAAAACTGATTCTTACTCCAAAGTGGAAGAAACCAGTTATGTTGGTGCTAAGATGGTCTCTTTGGCACGCCCCCTCCTCCAGCGTCGGCCCTCATCGACAGTCATGTCAAACTGGTTCAAACCCAACAAAGTCCATGCTCAATCATCCAGGTATACAATCCAACAATTTTCAATCAGGTCATCTGGAGTAAGCTGTTGGGGGAAGAATCAGTTTTGTGTTGTGTGTTTCCTTGACTAATGAAGTCTTCTGGATGGAAGGTGAAACGTTTCAGCACAAAAGAAAGAAAGATGTCCAGATGACCTGACTGAAAATTGTTGAATCTCCAAGATAGTTTCAGACGGTGGCAGCAGGCACTTGAGAGTAAAGGTCTGGAAATAAGCGAAGCAAAAACAGACCATGATCTGCTCGAAAGCTAAACCTTAAATAGAGGAAATGTACTGAAGCAGGTCAAAGCGTTCAAATATCTGGGGTCGGTGATAAAAGCCAAAGGAAGTTGTGAAGACGATGTTAAATTCAGATTTGGTGCAGCGTGGCAACAATGGAAGGAGCTGACAGGAGTGCTTTGTGAAAGGATGCCGGTTCATCAAAGTGTACAAGGTGATGGTGCGCTCAGTCTTGATTTGTGGAGCTGAGGTATGGACATTAAAGAGGAACTCCTATAGAACAGAAATGCAGATGCCATGTGATTCTTGGAGTATCCCTCAAGGGATAGACTGTGAAATGACAATATAAGAAAAACACTTGACGTGGCATGCATCACGGGTAAGCTACAGGAATCAAGAATGAGATGGTATGGGCATGTGCAGCGTATGGAAGATGACGACAAGGTAAAAAGACAAACGCAGAAGTTTTTGGTCAACGAAGCAGGGAATGGCAGAAGAAGTGACCAGCGAAATATGAAGACACAGCAGACGATACACAAAACAGCAAATTGAGAAGAAGAATCCATGTGGCTGACCCTCACCCTGAAGGAGAGAGAGTGTTAACATCTGATAAAGTAGTAACTGGGAGTCATTCACAACACGTGCTGTGAGTGTGTTGTCTCGCAAAAATCACTTAAGATTGTGCATAATGATATTTTCAAGGTTTGACCAAAATGGCTACGACCCCATCATTTCTGATTGGAAGTAAACTCTGGCATAAAAGGCAGCGGGGTGACATGTTTTCCTTCACAGAACGCTCGGCCTTATTAGAAGCTGTCCTGTTAGACCTTGGGCTCTTTCAAAAAAGAGCATTTGCTGCACCAGAAAAATCAAAAAGAAAATATGCAAAGCATCCTCTGACGACAGTAACTACGGTTATTTGGAGCCTGAAAGAACCAAGCTTTATTTTCTGTTCACAATCCTCACTTCAACTCCTTACAAGCAAACGTTTTATGCCGTAATCACACGTTTATTAAAAAGAAGCTGCACATTCCCAGTTTTTCTCTTCATCTTCTGTTTCAGAAAGTCTAAAAAGAGACATTCTTTTCCTGCTTAGTGCTCTGGGACAGTAGATGTATAAACGCTGCCTTGCACAACAAGCTTTGAAGTTAACGGTGGAAGCCTCAGTAGAGCTGCTTTCTGCCGGATGAAAGAGAGACTGCACAGCTGAGCTCGCATCCTCAGGTGAGAGCGGCTGCAAGGACTCGCTTTTTCAACAAAGGCCTCCCAAGCCTCCCTATCTTGTTCTCTCACAGCTTGTTTTTCTAACTTTCCTTTCCGTCCTCCGTGAACAGTCTGTGCTCAACAAAAAGGTTTGTGTTTGGCTGTAGCCATCTGCTGCAGCGCTGGCCTTGACCAGCCTGCCAGCACCCACATAGAGATTGTGCTGCTTTGTTTCACTAGTAAACAACTGATTTATTGCTCATAATGCAATGGTCAGTCAGTCAGTTTTCCACATATGCATGGATACATTTTAACATAGCAAACACAGATTTTGTGATCTTTGGGAAAAAGCACTGAAAATATTTAGTTTTCCCACGAGGACAAAGAAAAACTGACACTGAGAACATTAATGCAGATTTCTACATTCACACAGAGACGTAGAGGTTCAAAAACATCTCTAATAAAACTTGGTGAAATCTTTTTGTCGTCTGTTTCTGATGGTATTGATTAAGCAACACGATGATGGAATCAATCGCGAGCCATTAAAATGGCATTAATCATTAAAAACAATTCTAGGCCGATCATTCCTTGACAGAATGCATATCACCCGCCGCCTTTCATACCAGACTTTTGAGAAAATATACCATACTAGCGGTTGAAAATATTGTTATGTGCAATCTCATTTGATTACTCAGAGACCTCATGCTCAGATTAAGTGTTAGGGGTGACTCCCAGCTACTACCACAACTACTTTTAGCTCAATATGTATAAATTTGACTTAGTTGTAGCCTTTTTGTGTTTGCAAGATCAATTAGCTGTAGCAGTCTTATGAAACCAAATAAAATTCAAAAGCCAACTTGTAGACATACTTTGTACATCTAATGCATTTTTCTAGAAAGTTTGATTAAAATCCATCCAGTGGTTCATGAGATATTTTGCTATATTTTGCGACTGACAGAGTTCTTTCTAAAAGTTATTGGCAAATTTTTATATCAAAGCCTGATGCAATTTGTTAGAGCTTAAAATGTGTTTTTGGGATGACTCAGCTACTACAATATCATATTTTAGCTTGATATCTGTAATACTGACCAAGTTACACCCATTTTATGGTTTTTGAAGTTTATTTACTGTGGCAGCCATCTTGAATCAGGCTAACTGCAAAATATGTTCAGTTGTAGACATCTAGTGCATATTTCTTGAAAATGTAATTAAAATCCATCCAGTGGCTCATGAGATATTTTGCTAACAGACTGACCGAGTTCTTTCTAAAAATTATTTGGAAGTTTCATCAAAACCTGTCCAGAGGTTCATGAGATATTTTAGTAAGAAGCAACATAATCATGCACCGGTAACGTTGCTTCTTATTTAAAAAGAGATCTGCAAATGTAGCTTCTAGTTCAGGTCGTGATGTTGAAAAAGTCCCGCCCAGTTATTTTTCTGTTTTCATGTTAATTTATTTATTTATTCTTCACCACAATAACGTCTTAGAATTTTGATAGTGTTTAATTTATCACATCCACCCACCGTCTGTACCACCATAACCAGGATTATCGTTGATATAAATTGTACCTTGTATGTATTTTCAACTAAAACAGAGCCCAGCAGAGTGAGGACATGTCTAGTCGATGCCTAAAGCAGCTCTGGAAACCCAGGCTAACCCTAACTATAGGATTTATTACAAAATAAATTATTGTCTTAAAAGTAGACAGGGCGACAGCCTCACAGACAGAAACTGGAAATTGGTTCTATGAGAGGAGCCTGAGAACTGAGAGCTCTTAAACCTCTAGGAACCACAAGTAAACCTTCTGTCTGCACTTTGAAGACTTTTTAAAAAGTTTTTTTGGGACACCAGTTCAGCCTAGAAGTAGAAGTGATAAATGCACACCAGTTTTTCTGCATTGTGTTGAGACATGGTGTTTATTTCAGTGATATTGTGCACGTGGAAGAAAGAACGAAAACGGTCACATTTTAAATGTGCAAGTTAAATATACAAATATTGACTGTACAGACGTGCATTCTGTGCATTTGTATTTAGATTATGCGTTGCAAAGGTCACAAAATGCAGCGCTAAACATACACAACCCACAATAATTCTGTTCCATGCAGAGCTCATTTAAAGTGGAATGAAATGCATGAAAAAAGATGAACTTGGTGTTTTGTTTTTTCTTGACATGAATCATATTTTGAGTCCTAAAGGTGGATGAAAACAGAACCCTGGATCCTGACTACCTGTTTCATAGTCAAAATATGTTTGAAGCAGACCTACTTGCATGCATTCTCAGAATTATTTTTATTTATTTAATTTTGGGGGGGAGAAAGGGGAGCAGAGCCGTATTTTTCCTCCTGCTCCCCTGCACAGGTGTACACAATCAGGGATGGATTCATCATATTATCAGAACACGCACACCAACACGCTCCTCTGAGCTTACCTGGTCCCTTATCTTTCATCTCTCCTTTCTTTTTTCTTTTATATTTTAATCGTATGTGTGTGCACAACTGTGGGAGAATGTGTGTGTGTTTGTCAGGTCAGAAGCTCAAGGCTGCATTTTTTCACTCTCCTGCTGTGGAATAAATCCCAAGCAGCTTCTTCTTCCAAATGCTGTTCCCACAGCACAACACGTATCATTCTCAGATACGCATGGAAAGTAGCAGCCAAAAATGTAAAAACTCTGCTCGTCGTTAAACTCGAACACGAGACAGGAGATAACTAAAGCTACACCTGGTCTCCCCCAAAACAGAGAAAAAGATTTCACTCTGTTTACTCAGACTCAATACAGAGTTTAGAGGAAAAAGGGACAGAAATGCAGCTTTCAGTGAAAAGTAAAAGCTCTAAAGTTAATATAAAGTAAAAAATAACATTTAAAATTATAGTATTCCTTGATGGAATGCATATCACCCGCCGCCTTTCATGCCAGAGATTTGGACTAAGTTCATCTTATTGAGTTGTAGTTGTTTTTGATCAAATGTTGAAAAACTGTTTTGTGCAACCTCGTGATATCTCTAGGTAAAAGCAAACACACACGGCCACGCCTGTTCAGGTTTACTGTGGAAGGACTGCTGTGGAATACATGTGAATAAATATAGTCTTACCTGCATTAGAAAACAATTGGAGAAAAGTTTGCAAGCTAACACAGCAGGGACACTTTCAAAGCTAATTTAATCTAAAACAACTACCGGTGGAATCCCCACTTTTTTCTTAGCACTTTGAAGAAAAGCCATGCGAGGTGTTTTTACACGCCGTTATGTTTAGATCTTTGCTTTTTCTCAGTCAGTATGTGTTGTTAAGCTAAGCTTTTACAGCAGCTGCTAAAACATGCTGTCAAAGTAGCAATTTAAAACTCCTGCCTCAAACAAATATATCTTTATCCATAACAGCTGATAGAAGAAATTTGTTCCTGTGTTTGATTTTCTACATCTACCTTATAATCTGTCTGTTTTGCTACTTTTATATCTTTGTTTTAAAAATTTTTTATTTATCTGCATTTCTCTCTTATGTTTGTCTATTGTTGATTGTTTAAGGAAATTCTACTGTTGCTGTTGTCATCATTCGTTAGTTTGTAGACAGGTCCCTCTTGTAAATGAGTCCTCGAGGCTCAATGAGATTAACCTGACTAAATAAAGGTCATTGTTTATTTATTTTAAAAGGCAATGCACATTTTTCAATATTTCAGCATTACATAGACTAAAAATGCATCCGAATTAGCTGAATATATACATGTACATATATAATGTCTGTCAAGTATGGGAACATACACAGATGAAAAATGTGACAAATTATTATTATTATTATAATAATATAAAACACATGGGTCAGTACCTGAAGAAAAAGTAAACTGGCACCAACACCAGGGGAGCCAAGCAGCCAGATCTTTGCAAAGAGTGACAAGGTGGAACCATCTGCTGACTCTGGTCTTCTGTCCATCCTCATTCTTCTTGATCTAAGTTCTGCCTTTGACACCATCTGTCATTCTATCCTCCTCAACAGACTAACCTCCATTGGCATCTCAGGTACCCCGTTAGACTGGTTCAACTCCTATCTCTCTGACCGCACTCAATTCATTCAGCTTAAATCCTTCCGTTCCCAGTCTTCCCCTGTCTCCACGGGTGTCCCCCAAGGCTCTGTCCTCGGACCCCTCCTCTTCATCATTTACCTCCTTCCTCTAGGTCACATCTTCCGCAAATACGGCGTCCATTTCCACTGCTATGCTGATGACACGCAGCTCTACTTGTCATCAAAACCTAACTCCACCCACCCTCCATCCTCACCGACTGTCTCAACGAGCTAAATCACTGGTTTTCTAACAATTTCCTTCAACTAAACAGTAACAAAACAGAAATCATTCTTGTCTGTACCAAAAACTCTATTTCAAAATCAGAACATCTTCTCGTCCCCCTTAACAACTCTCTGCTATCCCCCTCCCCTCAGGTCAAGAGTCTCGGTGTCATCCTCGACACTAATAATAATAATAATAATGAATTCAATTTATAACGCGCTTTTCATTAGTGAAAATCTCAAAGCGCTACACACATTGAATGCTACACACATTCATACACCGGTAGCGGCAGACTACCATGCAAGGTGCTTTCCAGTCCTACCGGGAGCAACTCGGGGTTAAGTGTCTTGCCCAAGGACACAACGACACATGGTGTGGGGAACCGGGATTCGAACCGCCAACCTTCCGATCGGGGGACGACTGCCATTACCACTACGCCACGGCCGCCCACTCTCTCCTTCACTTCACACATCAACAATATTACTCGGTCTGCCTATTTCCACCTCCGTAATATTAACCGTCTCCGTCCTTCTCTCACACCCCGCTCCACAGCCATCCTGGTGCACAGTCTTGTGACTTCCCGTATTGACTACTGCAACTCCCTTCTCTACGGCCTCCCCAACAAATCTCTCCACAAGTTACAGATGGTCCAGAACTCAGCTGCCCGTGTCATCACTCAAACCTCCTACTATAACCACATCACTCCTGTCCTGCAGCAGCTCCACTGGCTCCCGGTTAAATCACGCATCATCTTCAAAATTCTACTTCTCACATTCAAAGCCATCCACAACCTTGCCCCTCCTTATAAGTTTTATGCACGTTTTGATGATCCAAACAGACCAGCTAGCACCAGACTCACCTCATCACCAGATGAAGAGCATCTCAGGGTGTCCGCAGCAGAAGTGAGAGGCAGTCTCAGAAAGATTAATCCTCATAAAGCAACCGGACCAGACAACATCCCAGGGAAAGTTCTGAAGGAATGTGCGGACCAGCTCTGTGAGGTGCTGGCTGACATCTTCACCACCTCACTTGCACTGGAGTCAGTTCCCACCTGCCTGAAGACCGCGACCATCATCCCAGTCCCAAAGAGCTCCACAGTGACTGGTCTGAATGACTATAGACCGGTGGCCCTCACCCCGATAGTCGCTAAATGTTTTGAGAAACTGGTCATGTCCCACATCAAGGCAACCGTCAACATCAACGAGGACCCTCATCAATACGCATACCGTGAGAACCGATCAACAGAGGACGCCATTTCTTCCGTGGTCCACACTGCTCTCACCCACCTGGATCAGAAGGACTCATACGTGCGTCTGCTCTTTGTGGACTTCACATCTGCCTTCAACACCATGATCCCCCAAACTCTGATAGACAAACTATCTACACTTGGACTAAGCCCCTCTATTTGTAACTGGGTACTAGACTTCTTAACAGACAGACCACAGTCCGTGAAGATCCACAACTTCTCCTCCTCCACCATAACCCTCAGCACTGGCTCTCCTCAGGGATGTGTGCTGAGCCCCCTTCTGTTCACTCTGCTCACATATGATTGTACAGCCACACTTCCAGGCTGTCATATTGTTAAGTTTGCAGATGATACAGCGGTGGTGGGATGCATCACAAACAATGATGAGTCCAGCTACAGACAGGAGGTGGAACACCTGGAGAGCTGGTGCAAAGAGAATAATCTTCACATGAATGTGAAGAAGACAAAGGAGATGATTGTGGACTTCAGAAGGAACAAACACACCCATGCCCCACTGAAAATAGGTGGGTCTGCAGTGGAAGTGGTCTCCAGCTACAAATACTTGGGTGTACACATGAATGATAACCTCAGCTGGAGCAACAACACCACCAGCCTGATCAAGAAAGGTCATCAGAGACTCTACTTCCTCAGACGGCTGAGACGTGCTGGTCTGAGCAGCCCAGTTCTCACCTCGTTCTACAGGTGTGCAGTGGAGAGCGTCCTGTGCTCCAGCATCAACGTGTGGCATGGAGGCTGCACAGTTGAAGAGAGGAAAGCTCTACAGAGAGTGGTGAAGGCTGCACAGAAGTCTGTTGGAGTCAGTCTCCCCACCATCACAGACATTTACACCTCCAGATGCAGGAAAAGAGCCACCTGCATCATGAAAGACCTCACTCATCCAGCACACTCACTCTTTGCCCCACTCCCCTCAGGACGGAGGTTGAGGAGCATCAAGTGTAGAACCACTAGACTGAGGAACAGCTTCTACCCTGAGGCTGTTAGACTCATGAATAAATAAAAATAAAATAAAAAATAAACACTGCAAAATATCACATCATACTGATGCTGATCTGTTTTCTTGTTGCTGTGTTCATCTGTGTTCATCTGTGACCATCTGCTCATACAAACTCATGTTCGTGCTGCTGTTTATTCCCACTATATTAGGCTTAGTGTATTACTAGTTGATGTTTTTCTTAGTTAATTCTAGATGTTATTACTGTTTTTCTCTTGCATTTGTTGTTGGATGTAACTGGGACCCCGTGTACATAATCTTGTTTTCATCACATGTACCACATGCGGTGCAAATGACAATAAAGACTCTCTCTCTCTCTTATCTATCTGACCTCCTACAAATCTCCATCCATCACGCTCTCTCAGATCCTCCTCTTCGCTACATCTCCATGTACCCTCTGCCTGCCTCTCCACCATGGGGAGCAGAGCCTTCACCTGCTCTGCCCCTCACCTCTGGAACGCTCTACCGCCAGACCTTCGAAACACCACCTCCCTTTCTCTGTTCAAGACAGCCCTGAAAACACATCTCTTTAGACTAGCTTATCATAGCTTACCTAGCACTTTGAGATTTTCATTAATGAAAAGTGCGTTATAAATTGAATTTATTATTATTATTATTATTATTATTATTATTATTATTATCATTAACTTTACTAAATGTATTTTATATTATTTTGTATTTTATAATCTTTATGTATTTTATATTTCAATTTGTCACTGATAATGTTTGAACTGTATTGGTTTGTTAAGTGTCCTTGGGTGTCCTGAAAGGCGCTTTTAAATAAAATGATTATTATTATTATTATTACCATCATTGTCACCCACTCTACATGGATGACATCAAGCTGTGTGCCAAAAATGACTGAGACATCGACTCACTGATCCACTGCACCAGGAAATATGACAAGGACATTGGAATGTCCTTGACATTGATGACTGGATGAAATTACTGGATTAATGCAGTAGAATAGTATGTATGATAAGGCCACAACCTACAGAGAGTAAGGCAGGTCCTGAAGAGCCAACTGAATGGCAAGAACAAGGTTCGAGCCATCAACATGTTTGCAGTGCCAGTCACCAGACACCCAGCTGGTATAATAACCTGGCCAAAGGAGGCGATAGAAGTCACTGACATCAAGACCTGAAAGCTCCTCACAATGTATGGCGGGTTTCACCCCAAGTCTAGCACCATGAGACTATAAGCAGAGAGAAACGAGGGAGGCAGAGGACTAGTGAGCATCTGAGCCACTATACAAAATGAAACAACTAAGATCCTGGAGTACATCAAGAGGAAATCCTCCGATGATGAACTGATGAGTGAATGTCTCAGGCAGCAGCAGAAACCCTATGTGGAAGAGGCAGAACAAGAGGAGCCATCATGGATGTACCATACCATCGATAAAGGAAGTGGCTGATATCAACAAATCCTACCAGTGGCTATAGGGCTGGATTGAAGGACAGCACAGGGGTACTAATAACCAGGACTTGTGACTTGTCCAGGGTGTCCCCCGCCTCTCGCACAGTGACTGCAGGATATGGACACCATGTGACCCCCGTGACCCAAAAAGGAAGAAGCGGTAAAGATAATGGATTGTGGCGCAACTGGTAGAGCTGCAGCCTCTCAGCGAGAAGGTGTCCGGCTCAAATCCCAACCGGAAGCCTTTCTGGGCGGGGTTTGCTTGTTCGTGCAGGCGTGGATTCATTCTCGTTCTCCGGGTACTCCGGTTTGCTCCCACAGACCAAAAGCTCAAGTTGTGTTTATTTGTCATATGCAAGGTTAACAGTAGAATGAAATGCTCAGGGTGAGCAGAACTGAACAAACAAACAAGCAACACTAAAGCTATCAGGATCTGTCCCTCGGGTGTTGAACCCACATGCAGGAAGGCAGGAGACTCCAGGTAAAAGTTAAACATATTTATTTTCTAATAATGAAACAAAAACACTGACAGGGCAGCTTACCAAACAGGAGAGCAGGACGGGAGATCGAACACAATACATGTACCATGTCAGGACAATCCGGGGACACGTGACAAGACAGAAACATATCCTGATGAGGACAAACAGGCGCCTGCGGTGATTAACATTGAACACAGGTGAGACGAGGGCAGACACAAGGAGGAGCACTGAGGGATGAATGAAAGCATGATCAAACAGAGAAAGACGGGACAAAACCCAGAACCCCCTACAAAAATATGCAATAAGGGTACAAAATTATTATATTTACAAGGTCCTAAAGAGAAAATAGCAAACAAGTATTTGCATGAACAAGTATTTCAAGCTAAAATGCACATAATATACTGTATATTGCACATTAACATAAACTACACATGTGTGACAGGTTATGTGCAGGTAGTGAGTGACAGTGAGATTGAATTATGATGGTAAGGTAGATACATATTGTATCATATGATACAGCCACATAGTGGAGCAGCAATAAACAACAAACATGTCACAGCTAATATTATTCATATTGTCACAGATGTGGTTTGGTGCAATGCTATTGTTTTTTTTTTTTGTTTTTTTTTTCATTCAACCTTTATTTATCAGGAGTTTAATAATCTGGCAACTTGTGGATAAAGCTATGTTCTGGTTCTCTTCGTGTTCTGCCACGTCAGCCTTTTTATTTTGAAAAATAAAATAAAGTTTAATTTTTTTAGCTCTTTATGCATGTTTGGTGTGAACCTCTTAATGTTTGTCCATAAGCCTGGTCTTCACTAAAGTCTTTATTCACGAACAAATGTACTCTCCCTATTCTATCAGTTTTATTTATTCTCATTTGAATTTAGCAAGCGTCTTAGATATACAGTAGTTGCAAGTGAAAAACTAACTGACTGAGCGAATTAAAGCCATATTTTTGTGTCAAGAAATATTTTTTTATTTTATTTTTTTAACTTTGCATGAGTAATTCTATAAGCTGATTCTAATTTGTATTTGCTATTTCAGTTTTTTGTAACAAGCGCATACATAATTTTGGAACAAATGTGTAAACTAAGGTGGAACCATGCTTATAATAAGAAACAAACAAAGTGTAAAGAATGCAACTGAGGGGAGTTCAGTGACTGAACTCAAATTGCTTCCTGGTGCATTTTTATTTGACGGGAACCCACTTTTTAAAGTCGCTGTGCAACAAATGATTTGTGGACAGATTAGAGCGCCGGAGTAATTTGCACACTCTGTGTTGCATGCCCTGCACAGTCCAATCTTAGCTCACATAGACACAACCAAGAAGAGACCTCCTACATCCTCATACACCCTTGAAGCTTTTCACACGCCCCCAACATCCATGAAAACCGCTCACATTTCTGTGCAGACGGACAAAGAAATGAGCACAAACTGCCACATCCAACTGGACTTTGGGCTCCATCTTTAAGGTCTGCATGCATGTGAGCAGAAACTGCTGAGTGAAAAGGCCAAAAAGAAGAAGAAAAAGCAAAAACTAATAATAATAATAATAAAACTCTGGACCAAGACAGGATGGTGTCAACGATACTGATGATGCTGCTGATAAAGATGGCAGCAGCTTCTGTTCCTGGTTCTGAAATGGACCCTAAACATGGACATGGAACTGGTTTTCTTAAACAAAATGAAGACTTAATGATTCCCTTCAACATCTCCATCAACATCCTGTGAGTATACACATGAACATGCTGGGAGAAACTCACATGGATGTAAATTATTATCTGGATTAAATGAGGTGTTTTAACAATTGATGATATTTAGATTTAGCTGCAGTAGTCGTGCCTGCATCTGCATCAAAAAGCAAACAAAAAGTTGTTTTTGAGTTGTTTTTGTCACTCTTAAAGCATTTATACAATTTGACAAACTATTCTACAAATTTTTCTTTATAAAGCATTTACAATGAAGCAAGTCAAAATAATTTTTGTGGTTGTTTTTTTTTTTGCATTAGTTCTTAGAGAATTGTCCTAGTTTTGACTAATCTGTATACAGTAGTTCACCTTGTTTCAGATTTATTGTTGGCTGCACAAAATAATCCAGAATCCTGTTGTTACCCAAAAATATTGTGACTTTTAAAGCTTATACAAAAAATAAATTAATGCTATGTTTTGCTACATTTAAAATGTGAGCACGTTTTTACCTCGGGGACATTTAAAATTGTTCTCTAAAGACAACAAATCATCAAAGCTACAGCTTTTTTGTGGCCCAAATGATGGCAAATATTGACTTTAAATTCATAGTATCTCCTAACTGAATTACATTAATAAAAACATCTCACCATAACCCCTCTATTCACCATCTTCTTACACTAATAAGTAAGCATTGGTTATGCAATGTTTACAAAATCCCATCTAATCCTCGCTCATCGCTCGGCTAAATCTTGTTCTTAACTTCCTCGTTGCTGCTTTTATAAAACATTCACAAACTCAGGGAATTAATGCAAAATGTGTCTGCTCATCCTCTGGATTTTGGGGAAGCCACAGGTTAAAAACGTGATTTTTTATTTATTTATTGTAAACTAACAAGTGTAAGATTAAAATCTGAGTTTCACCACGTGAGCTGCCTTGTTTACAGTTTGTCTTTATGCATTGAGGAGTCCACTGCTTCTTTGTATGTTTGATGCATCAACGGTCAGTCAGCAATATTCTGTGATAAATCAGAGGAGGAGGAAGGTCTGCAATGCCTTGATTACATCCCATATGAGTGTCCAAAATTAGCTTTTATTTTCATTTAATTTTATACAAAAAACTGTTGAATTTACCTTTATGGGTCCGTTCAGAAACTTTTAAGTGCAGTTTTGTGGAACAATTAATATCTTACCTGCTGCAGATAGCTCTAAGAACAACCTCAATTTGGAGAAATAATTTATTTCTGACTGTAAATGGTAAATGGACTGTACTGTACTGTACTGTACTTATATAGCACCTTTCTATCTAATAAGTGCTCTGCAACACAATCTGTGCCCTCATTTACCGCCACACAGCACTTTACTACATCTCTTTAGCTAATCGACCAAATCATTCTTAAGAGATTAATCAGAGCTTTATCACATTCATACACTGATGGGGCACACATCACATGTAGTGAGGGGTTCAGTGTCTTGCCCAGGGACACTTCAACATGTGACTGCTGGTGGAATCGAACCCCCAACTCTCCCATTACGACGACCACTCCAACCACTCATCCACAGCTGCCCCAAACTGTACTGATGAGCTAATGGCTAGTCAGAGTGAGGCCAAGTTTAAAATGGACGGCTGCCATCTTGAAACAAGTCTGCCATTAGCTTTGCTTCACACGGTTAAGAACATGGAATCCTGTTGTTATTCGCAAACTCAAATGGTGACGGCAGCAGCTAGCTGTAACACTTCCAGTAGAAATATTAAGCAAGAAAAGTTTTTGTATAAACCAACTTTCACAAAGGAAATACCACAAAGTGCTTACAGTAGAATACAATAGAAGCAATTTTAGATAAAGAAAGCAATAAAAGTGGTAAATAGACACAAACCTTTCCAACTAAAAACTTGCTTGTATAAATACACGTTTAGGTTTTAACATTTTGTGCTGGACCAATTATGAAATGCAAAGTTGACAATGATAAACATTTAAAAAGTGTTGTTTACTCGAAACTTCATGAAAGTTTTAAGACTGGAGTTGTTTTACTATTCACAGTCCACTTTGGTCTGTTTGTTTCTGCTCGGACTAGCCATTAGCTCATCCGTCCAGTCAGACATCATTATTTTTCTCCAAACTAAGAGATATCTGTAGCAGGTAAGATATTAATTGTGCAAAACTCCACTTCAAAAGAGCTGAACCATCCCTTTAGATTTTATATGTCCAGCTAGCACTGACCGGCTGTTACATGAAATACAATACATACAGTAAAATACAGTAAAAACATAGTACTAACTAGCTTTGTTCAAGTTTTTGGTGTATTTTTAATGCAGTTGAAATAAAAATATTTCAACATTCCTAATGATTTTAGTTCAACAGCATAATTTAGCTTTGTGTGGTTAATTTAACTGCTTTATGTTTTAATAATTTTTACTGGCGCAGCATGAAGTGCCTTCATGTTTACTCCAAACAGGTGATCTAAAGTCTCTCGGGTTTATTATTGCCATCTGTTGGCAGGAATAAGATATCTTGCTGTTCTTTTATTTGAAGTCATTTGTGTTAACTGTGAAGAAAAATGTAGGCAGATAAAGATATATACTTATATTCATATGTTGTGCAAAAAATATTACATCAAAACATTCTGACTTTAGTGTCTCACTGTTATTTCTAAAAAGAGAAAAGAGTCCATGTGTTGTCATTAAAGCAAACAAAATGACTTGCAGAACACAAGTCGCAGTTTAATCATCTTCACGCTGTTGTTAGAAAAGATTCCTTTATTTAGAAAAATGTAAGATATCATAGGGAACTGAAGAAGTTTCTTGGAAAAAATTTTAAAAAAATGAAGAACAACTCATGTCTTGTTCGAACATAAATTAACTGAAAATGATCTATTTTTACCCGAGTTGTTAGAAATTAAACAAACAGTGCAAGCAAAACAGTAGGTTAAAGCTTAAACTAGAACCATAACGAATTGCTAAAATTAGCTAACTACCGGTACTTGATAAATGTAAAAATTGTGAAACTGTAGGTTAACTCTAAATGTAAAAAAAAAAAGCAGTTGCTTGAAAATAAATGTAGCAAAACTGTAGCTAAAAACAAAAATCAACAAAACTGTAGCTAAAAACAAAAATCAACAAAACTGTAGCTAAAAACAAAAATCAACAAAACTGTAGCTAAAAACAAATATAAATAAAACTGTAGCTAAAAGCTAATTGGAGCAAAATGGACTAAAACCCCAACATAGTCAAACAGCAGTTAAAAACAACAAATACTGAAATAGCAGCTAAAAGCTAAAATGAGCTAAATGTAGCAAATTTGCAAAAATTTTATAAAACATTAACAAAATGAAAGAACAAGCAAATCATGAGAAAAAAAAGCTGCTGGTAAATGTATCAAAACAAAAAAAAGTAATAAATTAGCACTCACTAGGACTTTGATCTCTCTTCTTTTCCACCTGCTCCTGTCCTCACTCAGGAACAGGAAAGGCTGAAGGCTCTCTGCCCTGTGAGAGCTTTAAGCACTTACATGCAGAGAACAGCCGAATGGAGAAAATCAAATCAACTGTTT
>JBBPBX010018225.1:23843-45870 GCA_038048925.1 Garcialebias charrua | reverse complement strand
CTTCCATATTCGCTCTGCTTTTCTGCAACGTTGTCGAAGAGCTCGCGTCGTTTCGTTGAGCCATGGTGAAGGTTTGTTCTTTGAAGATGCCTGTTTGAGAGGAGCGATGGAGTCCAAGATCGTCGTGCAGGTGTGATGGAAGGAGCTGATGAAGTCCTCAGGATGTAGAGATGGGTCCAGGCTGACAGCAGAGCAAAATTCAGTGCTCTTAAAGGCATCAGTGAACTGACTTGGAGTTAATGGGGTGATGGAGCGGCAGAAACGTGCTGGGAGAATAGCTTTCGGTGCAGGAGAGGTGAAAAATTCGAATAATATGGGAAAATGGTCTGAAATACAGGTGTCCAGGATCTCCACAGTAGGTATTTGAAGGCCATGGGAGATAATTAAATCGAGTGTATGACCCTGACTGTGTGTGGCCCCCGAGACCGACTGTGACAGGTTGAAAGAGTCCAGGAGGTCCTGAAACTCACATCCAAGCTGATTACTTGGGCAGCAGGTGTGCACGTTGAAGTCCCCACAGAAAAGCCAAGAGTCAAACTTTGGCAGCAGTTCAGCCAGTAGTTCAGAAAACTCACTGAGAAAGTTTTTATTGTATTGAGGAGACCGATAAAAGAGGCCACACAGAATAGGTTTTGCAGATTCCAGCACAAAAATCATGCTTTCAAAACTGGAGTATTTTTTCTGAGGCAACAAACGGTACTTGAATGCATCACTGAAGACTGCAGCGAGCCCTCCCCCTCTTCCTGCTCCACGCGGAGCGCTCAGGTGGGAGTAGCCATTTGGGAGGAGTTCAGAGAAGCAGCTGTTGTCTCCAGATTTCTGCCAGGTTTCCGTAATCAAAAACAGATCCAGACGATGAGTTGAGATCAAATCACTTAATATAAAAGTTTTATTAGTGATCGATCTGGCGTTAAACAGTGCTGCACGTACAGGAACACAGCCAGTTACGTCACTCTCAGCTCGAGCGAGCAGGCGGAGGTTCTGTTTAACGCAGCCTCGGTTCACAGCCCTCACCGGGGGACAAGATGGATACTGATCGCTGGCGTCATGATTGATAGCAACAAGGCTTCTGTTGCGGCGAGCGAAAGAACGACGGACATCAAAGACGCTGAATTCAGGAGGTAAGTCAGCCGTCGGCGTGTTGTGAGACGAGAGATACTTTTTAAATCTCACCAGTACGCCTGCCCTCGTTCCGCGTCTTCTGCGCCGCTTGCTGCGTGGCAGCGAGGTCGCGTTGCGTTGTAGGTAGGCAGGAATGGACGCCAAGAAAGGTGGAGGTGGAGGAGGCTTGAAATGTCCATATTTGCCAGTAGCCGGTGTGTTGATCAGCGAGTCTTGGAGACTTAGAAGAGTTGAGCGATCATAGACCAGGAGCGAGGATGCATCGTCGATGAAAAAAAGGCAGAACACGAACAGCAGTAGAAAGTTCAGGAGAGGAGTTAGATAGCGTGCCATGACAACCGGCGCCATCTTGAAAGCATCAGTTCTGAAAACACAGAGACATGCAGGTGAGTTAGTGGAAGCAGACTGAATACATTTATGGTAAGTATGGATACATGCTCCTCACAGATCCATGAAGCTAACTATGGTGTACCCCAAGGCTCTATTTTAGGCCTCCTACTTTTTAATTTGTACATGCTGCCACTTGGTGGAGTCATCAGGAGCCATGGGATTCCATAGTTATGCTGATGACACACAGCTATACATCTCATTATCTCATGATGACCGGATTTTATCATCTAAAAAATATAGCCAGAGTCCGCCCTCTTCTTTCTCTCACCAATACTGAGACTTTGATGCACGCTTTTATTTCTAGTCGTTTAGACTACTGTAATTCACTGCTTTCTGGTCTCCCTAAGAAAAATGTGTCCAGCCTTCAGCTGTTACAAAACTCTGCTGCTCGTGTGCTAACCAAGACCAGAAGGCAGGCTCATATTACACCTGTTTTAAAATCATTGCATTGGCTCCCTGTGCACCTCAGGGTTAATTTTAATCTTCTTTTAATGGTTTTTAAATGTCTCAATGGTCTCGCACCATCTTATCTTGCAGAGCTGCTATTGCCCTATGAACCCCCGCAGACATTAAGGTCCTCTGGTACTGGACTAACAGTTCCAAAAGTCAGAACTCACACTTACGGTGAGGCTTCTTTCCAGTACTATGGCCCCCATCTGTGGAATAGTCTGCCGGAGAACCTGAGGGCTGCAGAGAATGTTGTTGTTTTTAAGAGCAGGCTCAAGACGCATATTTTTAACTGCATTTCCTGAGTTGGTTGATCTCTGTTCAATCTATACATTTTCCATACTATTTAATTAAATTAATTAATTCATTTATTTTCTGTGTGTCGTTTGCTTTAATTTTGTGAGTTTATTGTTTTATAATTCTGTTCAGCACTTTGAGCTGCTTTTAGTATGAAGGGTGCTTTATAAATACAATTGATTGATTGATTGATTTCACACCCGTTGAGTGACCAAATATATTGCACTAGGAAAATTGTGCTTATGGTGTTTAACAGGTGTTTAGAGTCTGGATGGCCCATGGGAAGAAGCTGATTTTGAATCGGTTTGTGTAACACTTAATGCTCCTGTACCTTCTGCCAGAAGGCAGCAGGCCGAGTAGGCAGTGACCAGGATGGACGTGGTCTTTGAACATCCTCTTTGTCCTGGAGAGACAGTGGGAGCTGGCGATATCATTGAAGGAGAGGAGAGGACAGCCAGTTATTCTCTCAGCAGTCCTGATCACTCTCTGCAGCATATCATTGTCAGTGGGGGTGGAGCCAGCATACCAAAATGTAATGGTATTCATCAGTATGCTCTCTATGTTAGAGCAATAGAATGTTACCTGCAACTTACCGGTAGTCTCCAAATTGTTCCGTCTAAGTACTCTCAGGTACTTGGATAATCTCAGATACTTCCACTCAGGAAGTAGATTCACTGCTGAGCCGTCTTATCCACTTCTGTGGTGTTGACTGACTTGGGAAGGTCCTCTGACATGTAAGTCCCCAAGAGTTTGAAGTGTGAGACTCTCACCACACTGTTGCCATTTCTGTAAAGTGGGACAGGAGCAGCCTTGCTCTTCCTGTAATCCAAGACCACCACCTTGTTTTTTCTTGTGTTGAGTGACAGTTTGTTCCTGGTAAATCACTTTGCCAACAGCTACATCTCGTCCCTATATGCCGACTCGTCTCCACCAGTTATAAGTCCCACCAGGGTGGTGTCATCTACAGATTTGATGATGGAGTTGCTGGAATGAGTGAGTACAGTCATGGGTATGGATGGTGAATAGGAGTGGGCTTAGCACACACCCTTGGGGGAGCTTATGGTGCAGCAAGTGGTGAGCGTCAAGGTGAAGGAGTGTGCACCAGTCCTTACAGGCTGAGGACAATTTGTAAGGAAGAACTTGATCCAGGCACAAGCGGCAGGGGTAAGTATAATGCAGTCAGCTTGTCCACCAGCAGGAATAATAGTGTTAAGCTGAACTAAAGTCAACAAAAAGCATCCTGTTGGTGGACTTAGGGAGCTCTGAGTGGGTCAGAGCAGTGCGGCGGGCAGTGATGATGGTGTCATCAGTAGATCATGATGCATAATGATGACGATCAAAGGCAAGGGAAAGGCAGTCCAACAGTCTCAAAACACTTGACCACTGGGGTTGGTGCAGTGGGCCTGTAGTCTTTGAATACAGCCTTTCATGTCTTGAATTTTTTTTCCTGCATAATCGTATGCCTCTAATAATTGCTTTTAGCTAAAACATCACCAAGGTTAAGCACAATATTGACAAACAGGGTGCCGGCGGAAATTGTGCTACTGTTAGTCGAAGACTCAGAGGAGGGAAACGTGTCAGGAGACAGAGGTAGAGGAGGAAAGTGAAGAATGTAGGACTGAGGGTTGCAACTCTAAATGTGGGGACAATGACAGGCAAAGGTAGAGAGCTGGCTGACACGATGCAGAGAAGAAAGGTAGATGTTTTATGTGTCAAAGAGACCAAGTGGAAGGGCAGCAAGGCCCGCAGCATTGGAGCAGGGTTCAAACTGTTTTACCATAGTGTGGATAGAATGTAGTAGAGGTGAAGAGAGTGTCAGATAGGGTGATGTGCCTGAAGGTAGAAGTAGAAGGTCTGATGCTAAACATAGTCAGCTCCACAGGTTGGATGTGATGGGGAGGAGAAAGATACATTTTGGAAAGATTTGGATGAAGTGATAGAGAGTATTCCCAGGGAGGAAAGAGTGGTGATTGGAGCAGACCTGAATGGACATGTTGGTGAAGGAAACAGAGGGGATGAGGAAGTGATGGGTAGGTTTGGTGTCAAGGAAAGAAACCAGGAAGGACAGATGGTGGTGGATTTTGCCAAGAGAATGGAAATGGCTATAGTCAATACCTATTTCCAAAAGAGGGAGGAACATAGAGTGACCTATAAGAGTGGAGGAAGGAGTACGCAGGTCGACTACATTCTGTGTAGAAGAGGAAACCTGAGGGAGATTGGAGACTGTAGGGTTGTGGCAGGGGAGAGCGTGGCCAGACAGCATCGGATGGTTGTGTGTAGAATGACTGTTGTTGTGAAGAAGAGAAAAAGAGTGAAATCAGAGAAGAAGACCAAATGGTGGAAGCTAAAGAAAGAAGAATGCTGTGAGAAATTCAGAGACAAGCTGTTAAAGGCTCTGGGTGGTAAGAAAGAGTTTCCAAGTGACTGGACTACTACAGCAACAGTAATTAGAGAGACAAGTAGGAAGGTACTTGGTGTTTCATCTGGACAGAGAATGGATGATAAGGAAACCTAGTGGTGGAATAGTGAAGTGCAGGACGCCATTCAAAGAAAGAGATTAGCCAAGAAGAAATATGACAGTGAGAGGACTGAAGAGAGGAGACAGGAGTACAAGGAGATGGGACATAGAGCAAAGAGGGAGTAACTAAGGCAAAGCAGAGGGCGTGCAATGAGTTGTATGGGAGACTGGACACTAAAGAGGACGAGAAGGACTTGTACCCAGGGCCGGATTTCTGCAGGGGCTTGAGCCCGGGGCCCCGGAATTTTAGGGGCCCCCAGAGCCTCCGGACCCGTCCCCTAAGTTTTTTTTTGTGAACGGATAGTCTCAAACACGTTGTCTCACAAAGGAGAAAACTGTTCTTGTTAGGTTTTATGTAAAACTGGATGATTTTATCTTTTATTCGCTTCAGCGCGGCCGGTCCCCTCCCGCTGCCGGCGGGGGAGGGAGGGGGTGTGTGCGGCCGGTCCCCTCCCGCTGCCGGCGGGGGAGGGGGGGTGCGCGCAGCCGGTCCCCCACCCACCGCTGGTGATAAGGAAGAGAAAGTGGAGGTGGAGGTGAATGGAGAAATAAAAAGTGCAGGAACGGAGGCAAAGGAGCTGGTGTAGGAGAAAGCAGGGGCGGCTGTAGAAGAAATGGAGCTGGGGCCCCCCAAACCAGGTGAAGAAACAAGGGAAGAGAAAAAATGAAGTTGCTGCAAGCGTGTTGCAGGGAAGTTTGTGTTGAAGTCCAGGCAACAATAGCTATTCAGTGATTTTATTTTGTGATGGAAGCATCATATTCTAGTTTCAAACCCTAACATGTGGTTTTGTCTTTAACCAGTTCAGGGTTGTTTGTAGTTTGTGACAACTGGCATATTAAAGTTGTAAGTTGTGAAAACTTACTATTCAGTCATTTTCTGCTCATCATCTGAACCAAAGCAAAGCAAACAAACAAACAAACAAACAAACAAACAAACATATATATATATATATACATACATATACATATACATATACACACACACACACACACTCCGGTATATATATATGGGCCCCCCAAGATGACTCAAGCCCAGGGGCCCCCATCCTCCTAAATCCGGCCCTGCTTGTACCGATTGGCAAGACAGAGGGATCAGGCTGGAAAGGATGTGCAGCAGGTTAGGCTTATTAAAGATGGGAATGGGAATGTTCTAACAAGTGAGGAGAGTGTGATGGGAAGATGGAAGGATTACTTTGAGGAGCTAATGAATGAAGAGAATGAAAGAGAAAGAAGAGTGGAGGTCATAGAAACTGTGGACCAGGAAGTGGGAAAGATTAGTGAGGGTGAAGTCCGGAAAGCTCTGAAAAGAATGAAGAAGGGGAAGGCAGTAGGACCTGATGACATACCAGTGGAGGTTTGGAAATGTCTTGGAGAGATGGCAGTGAGGTTTTTGACTCAAATATTTAATGGAATATTTGAGGGTGAGAAAATGCCTGAAGAATGGAGAAGAAGTGTGCTGGTTCCCATTTTTAAGAACAAGGGTGATGTACAGAGTTGTAGCAACTACAGGGGAATTAAGTTGATGAGCCACACGATGAAGATCTGGGAGAGAGTTGTGGAAGCAAGACTTAGACAAGAGGTGACTATCTGTGAGCAGCAGTATGGTTTCATGCCAAGAAAGAGCACCACAGATGCCATCTTTGCTTTGAGGATGTTGATAGAGAAGTACAGAGAGGGTCAGAAAGAACTCCATTGTGTCTTTGTGGATTTAGAAAAAAGCATATGACAGGGTACCAAGGGAGGAGGTGTGGTATTGCATGAGGAAATCTGGTGTGGCAGAGAAGTATGTTAGACTGGTACAGGACATGCATGAAGACAGCAGGACAGTGGTGAGATGTGCTGTAGGAGTGACGGATAGCTTCAAGGTGGAGGTGGGACTGCATCAAGGATTGGCTCTGAGCCCCTTCGTGTTTGCTCTGGTGATGGACCAACTAACAGATGAGGTCAAGCAGGAATCCCCATGGACTATGATGTTTGCAGATGACATTGTGATCTGTGGTGAGAACAAGGAACAGGTGGAAGAGAACTTGGAGAGGTGGAGGTATGCACTTGAAAGAAGAGGAATGAAAGTCAGCCGTAGTAAGACAGAGTACATGTGTGTGAATGAGAGGGAGGCCAGTGGAACAGTGAGGCTACAAGGAGCAGAGGTCACAAAGGTGCAGGACTTCAAGTACTTGGGGTCCACTGTCCAGGAAAATGGGGAATGTGGTAAAGAGGTGAAAAAGAGAGTCCAGGCAGGATGGAGTGGATGGAGAAAAGTTTCAGGAGTGATTTGTGACAAAAAGGTGTCAGCAAAGGTCAAAGGAAAAGTTTACAAGACAGTGGTGAGACCAGCTATGTTGTATGGTCTGGAGACAGTGTCATTGACAAAAAGACAGGAGAAAGAACTGGAAGTAGCAGAAATGAAGATGCTGAGGTTCTCCTTAGGAGTGACAAGGATGGATAAGATCAGGAATGAGATCATCAGAGGTACAGCACATGTTGAACAACTGGGAGATAAAGTTAGGGAGGCCAGACTGAGATGGTTTGGACATGTCCAGAGGAGGGACAGTGGGTATATTGGTAGAAGGATGTTAGAAATGCAGCTGCCAGGAAAAAGACAAAGAGGGAGGCCAAAGAGGAGATATATGGATGCAGTTAGAGAGGACATGAAGGTAGTTGGAGTGAGGACAGAGGATGCAGAGGACAGAGTGAGGTGGAGGAGGATGACTCGCTGTGGCGACCCCTGAAAAGGGAAAAGCCGAAAGAAGAAGAAGAAGCAACAATGGCCCTCATTCACGAACCGTTCGTACGCACAGATTTGTTCTTAAACTGTGCGTACGAGTGATTTAGGATCATTTGTGGCATTCAACAATGTTTTCGTATCCTAGGATTTTTTTCAGATACGAACAAAATTTACGAGTGGTCCGGACCTGTCGTATATTTTAGGAGCAGTCGGTCCGCTGTTATCCAGATGGATTTCCCTAACTAATAACTTCATATTTCGTTATTTAGAAAATATTTTGGGTTTAAAAAAATCACGCACCATAATTATTCTTGACAATAGGTTATTCTGTTTGAATTAGAATTATAATTTTAAGTTTAATTTGTCTGGTGTGTCGCGCAGGCTTCAGTGAGTCGTGCGCTCCCCTTGGTCATCAAAGCCGCTCCTCATATTAACACCCAGGTACATAAAATCCCCATACACCGCCGCAGAACAAGTACGAATTAAGACTGATCTTGTGCCAAACACCATCGGAGCAATAGATTATTATATCTGATTCGAAATATAACCTGCAGAATGTGGTTGCGCGCTGACCAGGAGGTGCGCGCATGACCCATTTGTGCTGCAAAACATGTTGGCACGCGTCTTGCAGCGTGGCATTTATTGTCCACCATCTCAGACTATTCCTTGACCACCTCCTGTCCGTGCTGCGGCGAGACGTTTGTTTGAAGCCATTTTCAGATCAAACCATTTATTCTTGATTTCTGATACTGTACGACCCACGGGAGACAAAACATATGCACTACAATATTAATATGAAGTTAACTGTAGTTTCGAGACATTTTAAAATGCTTCTGTTCAAAAACACATCCGACACTTGCGGGGGGGTAGCGGTGCGCCACGGCTCTTCTGAATAAGTGAAACTATAATGTAACACAGTACACTAAAATTAAAGATATTTGACCATCCGACACCTGCGGGGGGATGGCGGGGTGGCGGTGCGCCACAGCGCGACTGAGAGCAGATCTCCGAACGCGTGAAGTTCCTCCTTTTACTTCTTGAGTTTGAATGAATGGACACTTCCTGCTGTCAGAAGGCAGGAAACGTGGCCTTATATGGTGTTTTGAGGGGTGGGAATTATGTAAATAACCTCTCCGCGTGCACGCGCAGCTGTTTAGAACAGGTGGGATTCATCATATTTACGCAACCCATTTACACACGTTTCCTCAGGATAGAAGACTTTGTTGAATCTGACGTGGCATGTTCGTACGAACGCTTCGTACGAACAAAAGTAGGAGAAATTTAGGATAAAAATACGAACATTTTCGTGAATGAGGGCCAATATCTCTAAAACTGACTAAATTGTAGCCCTTTTTGTGTTATCTGGATTCATTTGGCTGTGACAGCCATCTTGAATTGGGTAGGCTCCAAATATTAACCAGATGTAGAGAAATTCAACAGAATATTTTCAAGAAGTTTAATCTATATTTGTTGAATGGTTCATGGCACATTTTGGTAACAGGCACTCAAATACAAGCACTTGCACACACGTGAACAAAAGAGTCCGCCTTTGCCTTTTGGCGGTGGGCAGAATTAATACATGAAAGAGGTTTTGCAAAAATTGCAGGCTGGCCAAGTTGTCTTTGAGGGGTGAGTTTCAGATGGAACAGGCAGAGGAGGCAGAAAAGCTGACCTTATGAAGCCTGGAGCAATCACTGCAGGCAGCAGCTCTGGATTTCACGTATTACTTTTGATTTGTTGTTTTGCTTTGTGGAGTTTATGACATGCAGTCAAACCTTCACACACAGAGGTCTGAATCATGATTGAGAACAACCCCTCCTGTAGGTTCCTATACAATTGAATCTGCTGCTGTGTGCAGTTACACAGCATTGCCTCATTTTGCACCTTGCCTTGCACAAGTTCAAAACTTCACATGTAGTTTGACAACAAAAAAACATGTCTATTTCTGTAAACACATATAAATGCTTTACACCTGCTGAATACTTGTTAAAATCCATATGAAATTATAATGTTTATACATTAAATATTGGTTATGTCTTTAGTTTCTGAAATGCATTATTGAACAGTACAGTATATTCAATTTGAAGTGTATTTGTACCAAAGCAAAGGCACCACACTTTTTAATAGGCTACACTGCATCTTCTAAGTGTAGAGTGCTATCTGGCTTGACTTCAGGGCGACTCCAACTTCACACATAAAAACAGAAAGTTATGCACCATAACTCATGTTCCCTGAAGGAAGAGAACGAGGTGCTACATACTTGCTATGGGAATTGCGCCCCCGCGTGATTACCTGAAGGCATATACTCACGCCTTTACGGCTAGGGCGTCACCGCCGCGCCAGAGGCCCCGCCCTCTGGGTACTTAAGCGGCTGATGCCCATCCATCTTTCTCCAAAATTGCACTTCACCGAGCTTTCAGCATTGAAAGGGCCAGATATGTTGCACCTCGTTCCCTTCCTTCAGGGAACATGAGTTATGGTGCATAACTTTCAGTTCCCTTTCAGTCTGGTCTCTCGGTGCAACATACTTGCTATGGGAACGTAATCCATTCACGCCCTTGAAATGCTCAGTAAAATGCATGCTAGAGTGAACGTCTGCCCTTGACCAGCAGGCATCTCAAGGCTACTTTCTACTGTGTTAGAAAGGACAGCCTGAGTGACGTCACACGCAGTAACATCCAAACTGTAATGCTTTGCAAAAGTGTTTAATGAGCTCCAGTTCGCAGCAGCGCAGATATCTGCAACTGGTACACCCTTGAACAATGACCAAGAGGTGGCCAAGCCCCGAGTGGAGTGAGCGTGCACTCCAGAGGGCACCTGCTGACCTTTGCTACTGTACGTCCTTTTAATGGCCTCTGTCACCCAATGTGAAAGGCGTTGTTTTGATAGGGCCTTCCCGGTAGCAGGTGTTGCAAAGCAGATGAACAGTTAGTTAGTTTTCTGCATGTAAGTGCGTAAAGCTCTCACGGGGCAGAGAACCTTCAACCTTTCTTGTTCCTGAGTAAGGACAGGAGCAGGTGGGAAGGAGGAGAGATCAAAGTCTAGACTCCTGTGGTTCAAAGTCAAGACCTTGGGAATGTATGCGGGATTAGGCCTTAGTGTGACCTTTGACCCATCAGGGGCGAATCTGGTACACATTGGATGTACAGACAATGCATGGAGGTCACCCACACGTTTTGCTGAGCAAAGTGCCAGGAGTAGAGCGATTTTATAAGATAATAAATCTATCTTAACCTCGCTCAGTGGCTCGAATGGGGGGTCACAAGCCGTTTTCGCACTGCACAGCCCTCAACGGCCCGGCCCGCCCCTGGTTGGCCCAGAGCCCGGTCTGGCCCGCCCCCGCTCAGTACGCATTGGCCGCAAAGCTGCCTTGAAGTGGGTGGGAAGTTCTCTGGAAGTGGGTGGGCAGTTCTCTTGACATGGGTGGAGTGTTCTTGTGTGCGCGCTTACAATGTTTTAAGAGAGGAGACGCCGCTAAAAAATATTTGTTAGCTGAATATATATATTAGTGTTTCTGAGTTTAATTTTTGTTAATAACTGATCAGCTTATGTTAGAACGTAAATAACACGAAGCGCGCACCCATTTCCGCCTTTCAGCGCGAGCAGAGAGTCATTAAAATATAACTAATATTGTCTAACTCTTGCGCACAACCAGGATTTTAAAGTATAACTAATAATCTCTAACTCCTACGCGCAGCCAGAATGTTACGAGGGGTGATTCCTTTATAGGTAAAGTGGACTCCTAAAAAACCAATCTGCCGCCGTGGCTCAGAGGAAGCGCGCTTGACTTTACACTCTACATTTTATCTTGACCCGGGGAAGCGGGTTCGCTTCCCACCTGGTGCAAGTTATTTTACGTTGTCTTTTATTGGATACAAAAAAAAGAAGGAGTTTGTGTTAACCAAACAAACTCCTTTTTATTTAGCCCTCTCATCATTAGATTCTGTCGGCATGCCTCCCTGAGGTGCGGACATGTCACGTGTTCGTCTGGTTAGTGTATTGGCTGCCCCATCGTTCACAATGGAGCGAGGGCTTGAGCACGTGACCCGCCTCACCTGTCTCTGTGAGGGGTGTGGGGGATGCTTGCAGACGCCTCTGTGTCTGCTTACTGCAGATGAATCAGAGGTACCCTGCTGGGGTTTATTGATTAGGCTAATACTCCGTGGACCATGATGGAGGGGGGAAAAATGGCCCCCTCCCTTTATGACGGCTGGCAGGCCAGAGGGACCTGTTCTGCTGAAGTTATTTGTGTTTTTTTAGAATCAATGAAACAGAGAGGAGCTGTTTCATGAGCTTTATTCGTGCTTATGTACGATGACGTACATGATTCTACGTCACTCACAACAGAGAGAGCATGATTTGTGAATGTGGTAGATATAACAGCTTTTTGTACCATGTTACAAGTAAAGTCTGGACATGAAGGGATCATTCCTAGTTCCACGTGGGTGGGTGATCGTGTATTGTGGGAACGTGGACCTGGTTCATCAGGCACGTTTTTGTCTGGTGTCCCGGTTCGCAGAGGAGGCCCTGTGTTTGGCCACCTGGCGGGGAACAAACCTGTTTTTGCTCCATGCGTGCTCGGTGCGAGGTCTGCCCGGCAGGGGTCTTGGCCGGGGCTCTTCCTCGTATGCTGGCCGCTTCTGCGGTGGGACACGCGTTGCCGAGTGGTGTCGAGACTGCGCAGGTCTGCTTCCAGCAGACTCCCTTGGGGGGCAAAGCTTCTCCGGGGAATGCCCACCTGGAGAACTTCTGCCTGTCTGCGTCTTTGGTCCAGCTTGGTCTGAATTTGCTCCAAAGCTTTACCAAATAATCCCGTCAGCTCTATCAAGTGATGGAGAAAAGGTACCTTTTGTCCCTCTGGGAGATCCGTTAAAGTCATCCACAGGTGGCGAATCGCGATGACCACTTCCGACATGCCCCTGCCTTGTGCAACAGCAGCTGTCCCTATCATACGGAGCACAAAGTCTGTTGCTCTGCAGGCTTCGTCCAGCAAGTCGGCAGCCGCCTGCTTGTCCGTTGTTACCTGGAGCTGTTGTAGTTTTTCAGCCAGGTAAGCCTGTATCAACGCGGACGCATTCATGGTGCGCGCCGCGAGTCCCTGAGCCCTGTAGCACTTCTCGAGTGGAGACGCTGAAGTTCGACAAGCCTTGCTGGGGAGAGTTGGTTTTGTTCCGGATGACTTAGGAGCCAGGTGAGACGCTAGTGTGTCCTCAATCTGAGGCACGTTAGCTATTCCCACCTCATCCATCCCGTCTACATCGAGGAACTATGAGAGGGGAAGGAACATGGGGGCTCTTGGTTGGGGCCATGTGCGAGTTATGCCGGGTACCCACTAGACGCGTCGAAACGCTCCTGCCGCCCCCTTTTGGCCGCTTGTCACTTTTACACAGCCACTGAAAACGCCACTGATGACGCTTTGGGAGGAGGCAGAGGAGGGGGGGTCTGGCTCCTTTTCCGGTTGTTTCTTGTACACCGGGCAGACAAAATCAGCTGTACGTTGTGAGCCACGTTACTACTTGAGTAGGTTTTCTACAAGCCGAACTGCAGCTCCAAAAGTCTTTGTTGAGATTAAAACGTTGTTGTTTTTTTATGTTTGGGGTGATCGTACGCTCGAGTGGACAGCGGCAACTGTTTAAAATGCCAAGTTTTTTACCGGAGGCTGGTTTCTTAATGGAGGCTCGATAGGGTAAGTTTAAAAAGTCCAGAAAAAGTCAAGTTTTCGTTGCGTTATCACATAGCTCAGTCTCTCCCGATTGGTTGCTGCGACGCGTCGAAAGTTCAAATATTTGATCCTTGGCAGCTTGACGCATAGGTTGCTTCGGACGCACACGTGCGTGGAAAGGAACTGCCACGTGCCGCCGCGCCGCTTCAAACACTCAAAACGTGCCGCTTCACGATTCGACGCGGCTCGACGCGTCTCCACATAGACTTTCAATGTAAACCGGCCGCTTCAGCTGGCCAAAACGCGTCTGGTGGGTACCCGGCATTAGTTTTGTGAGCAAGTCCGGGAACCCGGGCATCCTTTGCCTTGTGGCGGCCTGCTGCTTTGAGTAAAAATAGTTTCCTGCCAGCCTCATGACCTGTTGGTGAGGCGGAGGCTTGGGCCATGGGATGTGCAACGCGTCCATTGCTCTGTGGCACAAGTCGAACAAAGCAGGGATGGAAAAGTTGGTTTCTGGGAGCACAGGTACCGTGTCTGGGAGAGATCTTCACCCTGATCCTCTAGTTCCACGTCTGCTTCCTCCATTGAAAATTCGCCCGAGGCTGAAATCGAGATCTTGTCCTCGTTCATCATGCCTCGTGTGTCAAACTCGACTGTTAGGTCCACCATAGGAGCCAGCATGTCAGGGCTGTCACCCCATTCAACTCGTGTGCTGTCATGTAGAGCCATGTTCTCGAGCTCCGGCGTGGGAGTGAGGGGCTCCGTGGTGTCCGCGTCCGCTGGTGTCGCTGAATTGCCCAAGGCTTTGGCGACGAGGTCGACCCGATGCCGCAGCATCACATCCAGCATGAGGTTGCAATGTGGGCAAAAGTCAGGTGTATCCAGTGCTGTTTTTACGTGAAGCATTCCCAGGCAGACTGGACAGGCCTCGTGGGTGTCTGTTGCCGCGAGGGAGAAACCGCATCCACTGGGACAGGCGCGTGAAGTTGGGCTCGCCGTCCCGTTGGTTTTCCTTGGAAGTCTCGCCTTTCGCTTTCCTTTCTCCGGAGGCATGTCCGAGATAAGGCTAGCGAGTCCTTCCAGAATTTTTTCTTTTTCCTTGAATTGTCTCCTCTGTTGCGTCGCTTTCGCTGGCTAGCTCGCTAGGAGTTGGCGAAATAGCTTTTTTCTTGTGGCGTAGTTAGCGCCGTCGAGCGAGGCAATCTGTAGAGAGAGGAGAAGAAAATAATTTGGGGTTAAGAGAAATGTGCCGGACTAGCTTTCGCTAGTCCAGCAATACAATACAATACAATACAACTTTATTTATAAAGCACTTTAAAACAACACCGTTGGCCAAAGTGCTGTACACCAACACAGACAAGCATACAACTATAAACACAACAAATACCATAAAAGTAATAAATTAACAGATCAAACAGCAAACAGTAAAAACTATAAAAGAAAAACTTAAAAACAGTAAAACCAACATTTCAAGCTGTGTTAAAAGCCAAAGAGAAAAAATGTGTCTTCAGAGCAGACTTGAAAACAGGAAGTGAGTCAGTTTGTCTGACGTGCAGAGGCAGCTCGTTCCACAGTTTAGGGGCAGCGACTGAGAACGCTCGGTCACCTCTCAGCCTCCTGTTGGACTTTGGGACGACCAGCAGCAGCTGATCTGCTGACCTCAGAGAGCGTGAGGGAATGTACAGCTGGAGAAGGTCGGACAGATACTGTGGGGCGAGACCATGAAGACATTTGAATACAAACAAAAGAACCTTAAAATTAATCCGGAAACAAACTGGGAGCCAGTGTAGTGATTTTAAGACAGGGGTGATGTGTTCACATTTCCTGGTACCAGTTAAAAGGCGAGCAGCAGAATTCTGAACCAGTTGAAGTCGGGTCAGTAATGACTGGCTCAGACCAACGTAAAGTGAGTTGCAATAGTCCAGACGAGTTGTAATAAAAGCATGGATTAAAATCTCAAAATGACGTTGTGACAGAAATGGTTTCACCTTGGCCAGTTGTCGCAGGTGATAAAAGCTGGACTTGACCACAGATTTAATCTGAGCATCCAGCTTAAAATCACTGTCCAGCCTTACACCCAGGTTAGTTGCTGTCTCAGTCAGATGTTGTGTTAAAGGACCCAGATCAGCATGAACAGTGGAACCCACACTGGGCTTAAATAACAGGACCTCAGTCTTTTTCTCGTTAAAATGTAAAAAGTTGTGTGACATCCATGCTCTGATTTCAGCCATACAATCCAGAAGTTGGTTCAGGGAGTATTGTTTCAATGGAACATAAATTTGGCTGTCATCGGCGTAAAAATGAAAAGAAATACCATGTTTCCGGAGAATATGTCCCAGAGGTAGTAAATATAGGGAAAACAGAAGGGGGCCAAGTATAGACCCCTGAGGTACTCCACATGTGAGAGGTGTTACAGAGGACTCCACAGAACCCAGACGCACACAAAAGCTTCTCTCTGTTAAATAGGATCTAAACCACTGTAGGGCAGGACCCTGAATGCCCACCCAGTTCTCCAGGCGAGACAGGAGGATGTGATGGTCCACCGTGTCGAAGGCAGCAGTTAGGTCCAACAGCATTAAAACTACACAGTGACCAGAGTCTGTGGCTAAGAGAACGTCATTACAAACCTTCAACAGTGCTGACTCAGTACTGTGGCGAGTTTTAAAACCGGATTGAAACAGTTCAAGAAGGTTGTGGTTGTTTAAGTAAGCAGTTAACTGGTTGTACACAATTTTCTCCAAGATCTTTGAAACAAAGGGCAGTTTTGAAATAGGCCTAAAATTGGACATGTCTGTGGAGTCGAGACCGGGTTTTTTAATCAGTGGAGTCACAACTGCATGTTTAAAACTTGGAGGTACCTGTCCACTTGCCAAGCTAACATTTATGATTTGGGACACAGAAGGAGCCACCGTGTGAAAAACCTCTTTAAAAAGACGAGGTGGGATGGGATCATTTGGAGACCCAGCAGACTTCATATGGTCAGTGATGTCTTTTAAAAAAGGCAGGGTGACGAGCTCAAACTGCTTGAAAACAGCAGAGCATGTAACAGAGATAGAGGGGTCACAAGAAGGAGGGATAATGAGAGCTCTAATGTTTGCAACCTTGTTGGTAAAAAAGCTCAGGAAGTCCTCACACACTTCAGCTGAGCTCTCCGGGCTGGCTGATTGTGGGGCCTTAAGAACAGAGCTGATGGTTTTAAAAAGCACACGTGGATTGTTAGAGTTGGTGGAAATTATGTTGGAGAAATATTTGTTTTTTGCTGCTCTAACAGTGGACTGATAGAAACGCCAGCTGTCCCTCAGTGCTTGGAATGACACCTGCAACTTATCCTTCTTCCATTTTCGCTCAGCTTTTCTGCACTGGCGTCTGGCAGCACGTGTGACATCATCAGTCCAGGGGTCAGGCTTCGGTCTGGAAGCTCTCATCTTTAATGGAGCCACAGCATCTAAAACAGACTGACAAGCCGAGTTAAAATGAGAGGAGAGAGCCTCAACATCTGAACAAGGACCCACAGGATCTCTGGAGCTGATGGCAGAACTAAAAGCTGCAGAGAACTGAGCAGCAGTGGAAGAGTTAATGACCCTGCAGGGCTGTGCAGGAGCGCGAGGTTTGACTGAGTGACAGAAGAGTGGCATGTCAAACACAACAGGCCTGTGGTCTGAGAAGGCAGCATCACAAACTTCCAGATTAGAAACATTAAAACCATGAGCTAAGACTAGGTCTAAGGTGTGATTACGGTCATGTGTTGGACCAGACACAAACTGAACAAAATTAAATGAATCAATCAGCTGTAAAAACTCTTTGACCAACGGTTTATCAGCACAACACACGCTGATATTGAAATCTCCAGCCAAAAGGATTTTGTCATATTTAAGCAGCACTCCTGCCAAAAAGTCAGCAAAGTCAGTCAGAAAGTCCTTGTTGTATTTTGGAGGTCGGTAAATAACAGAACACAGCACCGTGTGTGAGGATCCAAGCTCAAATAAGCTGAGCTCAAAGCTGGAATAAAATGTTAAAGGAGTGATTTGTTTACAGGGATAGCTCTCTCTGTAAACAGTTGCTATTCCTCCTCCACGACCTGTCGTCCTGGGAGAGCTGAAGAAAGAACAGTTCAGTGGCAAGAGTTCACAAAAAGCACTGGAGTCATCAGAAGTTAACCAAGTTTCAGTTAAGAATAAAAAATCCAGACTGTGGGAGGAGAAGAAATCCTTCAGAATAAAAGTCTTGTTTGTTAGTGATCTAACATTAACCAGGGCCATGTGAACATGAGATGGAGCGGGGGTGACGTAATCCATCCGGGGAGCTCTGTCCAGGAGCCGCAGGTTGTGGTGGTTCACCCCGCGCGCACGCAGGTGGGGGAGGGTGAGGCAGCGCACCGGCTGCCCCCCTCCCCGGTTGACAACAGGAGCTAGATCCCAGGTGTAATCCGTTTCAGGAGCGCTGTCCAGGAGCCGTAGGTTTTGGAGATTCACCCCGCGCGCACGTAGGAGTGGGAGGGAGAGGCAGCGCACCGGCTGCCCCCCTCCCAGGCTTGGATTTATTCCAAGCGTGCGGAGGTGGAGGAGGGAGAGGCCGCGCGCAGAATGTCCCCCATCGAGGCCGACAGCAAGAACCCGAGAGGAGCTGATAGGATCCGAGGAGCAGCCCAGGATGAAAGTTGCAGAAGCAGCTCCAAGCCCATGAGAGAGAGCAGCCAACGCCACACAGGCTTTCAGTCTGACCAGCCGGCCGCTGCGTTTCCCGCGGCGTCTGCGCCCTCTCCGTGCAGGTGGAACAGGGACCCGGCACAGGTAGGACGGCACGTCCGACAGAAATGGAGAGAAAAAAGTTTTCTGTCTATCTTGCACAAACGAAGCCAAGTTATTAAAGCAGGGTCGGAGATTTAAAAGTGTTTGGCGATTATACACCAGCAGAGAGTCGGCACCATGAATTATAAAAGCAAAAAATAACACAAAAACAATCAAGGTTTGTAGAGAGAGGCAAGCCGAAGACACTGGCGCCGCCATCTTGAAATCCCAATACGCAGGGATAATTCTCTGTGAGCTCTGTGCAGGGAGCAGGCTCACCTCAAGTTGAGATATAGAGCAACAGAGAAGTCCCACGAAGAGGTAGTTCAGGTTTAGCAAGGTGAAGGGCAAAAAAGAGAAAGATGGATGGGCGTCAGCTGCTTAAGTACCCAGAGGGCGGGGCCTCTGGCGCGGCGGTGACGCCCTTCCCATAGCAAGTATGTTGCACCGAGAGACCAGACTGAAAGGGAACATGATGAAACAATAATAAATAATGAACAACATTGATTTTCTGCAAATAGGTAAATACTATGTATTAAAACTGACAATAATCAAACAAAAAAAAACTATTGAGAAATCAAAGCCCCAGCATTCTTCGAAGTGGGCATGTAGCCCACTGCCTTTCATGCCACAGTTTTCAACTAACCCTCCAGCTGCCCTTGGATCAAATTGACCTACAAAGCCTCAGTCTTCAAACTGTGGCCTTGTGGGTCAATTTGATCCATGAGCAAGATGACTTAGATTTAATGAGAATTGACAAAATCGTTGTTTTTGCCAAACCTTGTAAATACTACCTTTCACATTCTCATATTGTCATGGCTAGCAATTATCGAGAACCAAAACGCAGACAGAAACCACTTGACTCTGATTTTGAAAATACAATACAGAACTAAAGAAAACACCAAACCAAGAAAATCTAAAGGCAAACACTAATAACATGAATAACCAACACCTGATAAGGGATGACACTGATCAGGTGGCAGTGTTATGCTAAGTTCCTGGCAAAAAACCCAATGCAGATATGTTCCTGTATTAGTATTCTACACCACCTTACAATCTAGCTGTTTTTTTTTTGGTGTTGCTACTTTTCCTTTGTAATTATCTTTTTAATTATCATTTTATTTTCACTTGATTTAAAAAAAAGTGTACGCATCCTTTATGATTGTCTGTTGTTGTTGTTGTCCACTGTTGTCATCACTGTCTAATTAAAATCTGGTCACTCTTGTAAATGAGTCCCTGAGGCTCAATGGGATTAACCTGCATGCAGGTTGAATGAATGAATGAATGAATGAGGGTGTGAGGCAGGAGAAGAAACAGAAAAACAAGAAACACTAAGAAGCTGACACTGAAAATGAAATACAAAAAACAAGAGATAACTCAAAAACGGACAAAAACTCAGATCCTCACACAAATTTGCTCCTGCATGACCTCATAGATGTTGTGAATAACTCAGACAACACCACTAAATTCAGCTCAGTGTCTGAACAGCTGGCTGAGTTGTAGCCATTTCTGTGTTTGCTGAGGTCAGTCAGCTGTGGAAGTCATGTTGACATTCCAGACACCCACGCAATAGGTGAAAATCCATGAAGTAGCTACATTATATTTATTTTAGTATTTATAAAGGCCTTATAAACCTTACCACACTCTTGAAATGTTCTTAACTATGTTCTAAGCTCTAAATGTTCTAAAAGTGCACAGTGAAAGAGAACAGACTGGCTGATGCTACAGTTACTGAACCAATCAGTGCCTGGGATAGAGAGCACGATGATCTGGTTGGTCGCCTTCCTTCAACTAAACAGTGACAAAACTGAAATCATTCTTGTTGGTACCAAAAACTCTATTTCAAAATCAGAACATCGTCTCGTCCCCCTTAACAACTACAATAATAATAATAATAATAATGAATTCAATTTATAATGCACTTTTCATTAGTGAAAATCTCAAAGTGCTACACACATTGAATGTTACACACATTCATACACCGGTAGCGGCAGACTACCATGCAAGGTGCTTTCCAGTCCTACTGGGAGCAACTCGGGGTTAAGTGTCTTGCCCAAGGACACAACGACACATTGTGTGGGGAACCGGGATTCGAACCGCCAACCTTCCGATCGGGGGACGACTGCCATTACCACTACGCCACGGCCGCCCCTCTCTGCTATCCCCCTCTCCTCAGGTCAAGTCTTGTGTCATCCTCGACACCACTCTCTCCTTCACTTCACACATCAACAATGTTACTCGGTCTGCCTATTTCCACCTCCGTAATATTAACCGTCTCCGTCCTTCTCTCACACCCCGCTCCACAGCCATCCTGGTGCACAGTCTTGTGACTTCCCGTATTGATTACTGCAACTCCCTTCTCTATGGCCTCCCCAACAAATCTCTCCACAAGTTACAGATGGTCCAGAACTCAGCTGCCCGTGTCATCACTCAAACCTCCTACTATAACCACATCACTCCTGTCCTGCAGCAGCTCCACTGGCTCCCGGTTAAATCACGCATCATCTTCAAAATTCTACTTCTCACGTTCAAAGCTATCCACAACCTTGCCCCTCCTTATCTATCTGACCTCCTACAAATCTCCATCCCATCACGCTCTCTCAGATCCTCCTCTTCGCTACATCTCCATGTACCCTCTGCCCGCCTCTCCACCATGGGGAGCAGGGCCTTCACCTGCTCTGCCCCTCACCTCTGGAACGCTCTACCGCCAGACCTTCGAAACACCACCTCCCTTTCTATGTTCAAGACTGCTCTGAAAACACATCTCTTTAGACTAGCTTATCATTAACTTTACTAAATGTATTTTTGTTATTTTGTATTTTACATTTCTTTTTTTATTTTATATTTCAATTTATTCCTGTCGATGTTTGCACTGTGCTTGTTTGTTTTTACACAATCTCTGTGATAAGTTTCTTGCTGTGAAGTGTCCTTGGTTGTCCTGAAAGGCACTTTTAAATAAAATTATTATTAGTATTATTAGTATTATTATTAGTATTATCAATCAGCCAATCATGTGTGTTGTATACAATCTTAAGTTGAAAACCCGCAAAACAATGAGTAAATGAATGTCAAACCGCAAAGTACAGAGGTATGGAGGAACAAACTGACATAATAATAAATAAAAGAATAAATATATATCCGACATAAAATAATAAATATATAAATCAAAGTAGAAATATATTATAAATAAAAGAATAAATATATAAATCAAAGTAGAAATATATATATTAATGAGAAATAAAATCATAAATATATACATTCTTTTTTATTTATCCTTACACATGAGTTTCCATCAATAAAAATAGATATTTTGCTTCGCCTTTTTTTGCTTCTCCCTTTTCTGCTCAATGTATTTCTGCTCGCTGTTTTTCCGTTTGCTGTATTTATTGCTGTATTGTTTGCTGTATTTATTGCTGTATTGTTTGCTCGCTGTATTTCTGCCTCATATTGTAGTTATGTTAATGAGGAGGGCTGCTTTCTAAGTCCAGCTCTACTATTGGTCAATAAACAGGAAAGATAGCGTCAGCGGGCAGCAAACATCCAGGTCTTCCAACTGTTCTTGTGTGGTACACAGATTTGTGCAAACGACAAGCCACTTCCTCCAAAATCCGGACAAATAATGAGTCAGTTTCATAATCTGTGTCTGCAGCTACCTGGACCAGCACTCACTCAAAACATCGACTCGAAACAGTAAATAGTCATCACTGACTGTATTACTTTCAGCTAAGCTAGCAACGTGCAATCTGCAATCCTACGATACATCTCTAATAGTTGTTTACTTCCTCTCAAATAAGGAGCTCTCCTAAGAGAACCGCAGTGCAGGCATGCTCAATCGATCTGCACACACTGATCATTCTCTTTCCTGTTTATTGACCAATAGTAGAAGAGCTGGACTTAGAAAGCAGCCCTCCTCATTAACATAACGATGAGGCAGAAATACAGCGAACAAACAATACAGCAATAAATACAGCAAACAATACAGCAAACAATACAGCAATAAATACAGCAAACGGAAAAACAGCGAGCAGAAATACATCGAGCAGAAAAGGGAGAAGCAAAAAAAGCCAAAGCAAAATATC
>JBBPBX010018225.1:12417-22634 GCA_038048925.1 Garcialebias charrua | reverse complement strand
ATACAGCAAACAATACAGCAAAATACAGCAAACAATACAGCAAACAATACAACAAACAATACAGCAAACAATACAGCAATAAATACATCAAACAATACAGCAATAAATACAGCAAACAACACAGCAAACAACACAGCAAACAATGCAGCAAATAATACAGCAATAAATACAGCAATAAATACAGCAAACAATACAGCAAACAATACAGCAAACAATACAGCAAACAATACAGCAAACAGAAAAACAGCGAGCAGAAATACATCGAGCAGAAAAGGGAGAAGCAAAAAAAAAGGCAAAGCAAAATATCTATTTTTATTGACGGAAACTCATGTGTAAGGAGAAATAAAAAAGAATATACTGTATATATTTATTCTTTTATTTCTCATTAAAATATATATTTCTACTTTGATTTATATATTTATTCTTTTATTTATTATTATATTTCTACTTTGATTTATATATTTATTCTTTTATGTCAGATATATATTTATTCTTTTATTTATTATTATATTTCTACTTTGATTTATATATTTATTCTTTTATGTCGGATATATTCTTTTATTCATTATTACGGTATGTCAGTTTGGTCCTCCATATTGAAGTGCTATGTGTTTTCATCAGTTCTCTGCATTTAACCCATCACACCTGGGAAACACCCAGGTGGAGCAGTGTGCAGCTATGTACAGTAGGTGTCCGGGGAGCAGTTAGGGATTGGGTGTCTTGCTCAGAGACACCATGGCATGTGGGCATGGCGGGGAGTCGAGCCGTGCCTTTCTGCTCCCCGGCCGACTGCCTCTGCCCCGTCTCGGCCTGTTTTTATCCTGGAGTGGGATTTCTCATCTCACCGCTCTTGCAGATCCCTTTCCGCTCCGCTTCTGGTTTGTCGGCGTCTGATTCCTGATAAACGCACACCAGCCCCTCGTCGCACTTCCCCAGGTAGTCCCACGTCCCCCCACAGGTGTCCCCCTCTGTCCTGGCACACACGGGGCAGCAGCCGCAGACGCCCGTCGTCACGCCGCCTTTGCACTGGAGCCTCAGGGCCCGTCTGGATGAGCAGTGGACCCGCTCGCAGGGCGGGCAGTGGAGAGTCTGAAGCTGGCGGAGGTCTCCGGTGAGGATTTCCTTTGAGCCCAACACCCCCAACGGGCCACACACAAAGAGGAGCATCCACATCCTTAATGTCAAACAGGTTGTCCTGATCCTGAGAGCCTGGGACTCAATATACCACGGCCTCGTAACTTATAAACCACAACCTCCACTAGCAGCCAATGGATGAGGGCTGGGGGTCATCATCCCCCTCACCTTATCTTCACACTATCAACAACATGATTTTGTTTTGGCGCGCAGTAGTGTGGTGAAGATGAAAACACTGGCCCCCTTTGTTTTGGAGTCATGTGACCTCAGACAGGGGCAGTTCAGCACACACTACAATCAGGTGATGACCCGTGTCTGAACAGAACAAAAGGATTAACCAGGAGGTTATCTGAGCAGGACGTCTTATTACTGTGAAGAAAGACTGGCAAGATGTGTGCACAACAATAAACCATAAACCTGGAGCTGTTCCCGTTGCCGCGCTGCACAGGAAAAAAAAACATGTTTTTAAATGTTCAGGTTTGATCGAGCTAGTTCCTCCTCTAAATCTTTTAAATCTGATCAATGTTGACGTGCACCGTTTGAATTAAAGAGCTCGTCCATGACAAAAGAAACTGCCTTACAAGTACGAGTTAAGGATGATTCTCAGCTACTGCCACATAAAATGTTAGTTAGTATTCTGTAAAACTTTCTTAGTTTAGCCATTTTTGTTTTTGCTGAGACTGATTAGCTGTGGCAGCCTACTTGGTTTGTGATCTAAGTATGCAGGAGAAATTTTTTAAAGCTTTATCCACAGTTACACAGTTATGTTTAAACTGGTCCTCCAATACTTGAGCTGCTCCTACAACATCTGAGCTGGACCTACAACGCCTGACCATCACCTTGTTCAAATTAAACGGAAATGTCGAAAATAAATATGAAGCAAACCCAATCTATGACAGAGGAAAAGTTTGAGGAGATAAAGAAATCCTTTGATTTTACGTCTGATGAGATAGCAAAAATCTCACAGCAACAAAAACTTATAATGAACTTAATGGGGGAGGTTAAAGAATTGAAGAGACAGAATGTTGAAAAAGACAAGCAACTAACCTTCCTGGAACATCGTGTGGCTGACTTAGAACAATATACCGGTAGTCGAATGAATGATGTTGCAATTAGTGGGTTGGAAACAAAGCCACAATCATTATGCCCGGGCCATGACAGAGGCAAACACTAAATCAAGGATCTCTTGAAAAACAGGTAATAACATTCTTCAGTAACAAGGGCATCATCAATAACGCTACTGAAGCTTGTCATCCTCTTCCACCAAAAGACAAAGGAGTTAAACCGGCCATTCTAATGAGGTTTACAAACAGGAAACATAAAAATGCTCTCCTAAAACAAGGGAGGAAATTAAAAGGATCAAATGTTTATGTAAATGAACATCTTACAAAAATGAACGCAGATATAGCAAGACGAGCTCGTTTTCTCAGAAAACAAAAGAAAATACAGTCAACATGGACCTCAAACTGTAATGGTACGTTCACACCGAGCGCGTTTTGAGCTGCAGGAGCGTCCGGTTTACATGCAAAGTCAATGGGGGACGCGCCTCTAGGGATCGTGCGTCGCGTCACGTCTGTTTTGAGCGGCGCGGAAGGGGCGGCAGAGCGTTTTCCGTGCATGCGGTGCCCGCGGCAGCCGCCGCCGCTCGACTTGAACAATCTGAACTTTCGCCACTCAACGCATCTTGACAACCAATCAGGGAGAGTTCACAGCTATGTGACGTGGTAACGAGGGGACGGATGTTGCGCAAGTGTGACGTATTGTTTGTGAGACACAGAAACAACCCGCAAATTCGTGTTCAAGTATGGAGGAGAAACTCACCGTTGCTGTGTGTTTCCATCCAGTCCTTGCCTGGCGGAGTGTCAGTGAGGAAGTCGGGATATCGGGTAAGTTTTGAATTGTAAACTCCTCCCACACCCCGCCGCCACCGCCGCTGCTGCTTCTCATTCCGGTCTGAACACCAGTGCATCCAGTGCGTCCACCTTGAGGCGTTTCGCGCTTTTTGGCCGCTCAAAACGCGTTCGGTGTGAACGTAGCATTAGGTTTATATCAAATTACCGTATTTTCCGTAATATAGGTTGCGGCCTTTTGTCTATTTTGCATGCCCTGCCACCTATATTTTGGCGCAACCTATTTATGGCTCTTACAATAATGTCAGCTAACAAATATATATATTTTTAGGTGATTATCCTGCTAAAATTAAAATACCGGTACATGCAGGTCTGTTCGCTGCTATAGGGGGTAGGTGTGACCTATATTTAGGTGCAACCCGTTTATGGATTTTTCCAATTTTTTGGCAATAGTTGGCCAAAGCGACCTATATTCCGGTGCGACCTATATTCCAGAAAATACGGTAAACGGTTCACCGGAGGAAGCCAAGGCACTGAGCATCAGACAAAAGGAAGAGCTGGAAAAATATCAGTGAAACAAGACAACCAGGCAACTTCTGCTCAACTTTCTGAAATCCAGTAATAAATTGAATATATATATATGAATATAGACACAGATATTGATCCCGACAACAATTTCCTTGATTATTTGAATGACAACTGCCATTACTACACTGATGATAATTATAGCCAAAGCTTTAATTCAGATCAAGAAATGTCAATTATTCACTTCAACAGCTGGAGCCTTTATGCTAACTATGAAAGCATCAAAGAGTATTTATATCAACTAAAAAAGTCCTTCAGTGTCAGAGCAATATCAGAAACCTGGCTCACCTCTGAGAAGGGAGCAAACTTCCCACTGAGGGGGTATGAGTTTAACTACCGGTATGTAAACAGAAAGAATAAAAAAGGGGGAGGTGTAGCTTTGTACATAAATAATGAACTAAAATACAACTAAGGTGGTAGAAAATATGTCATTGTCAGTTGATGATATAATGGAATGCATTACTATTGAAATCCAGTTTGAGAAGGAGAAAAATATCATGGTCAGCTGTGTGTACAGAGCACCAGCATCTGAAACTGATGTCTTTACAAATTACATGGAAACACTGTTTGCTAAGATTGATCAAAAGGTTATTTTCATCTGTGGAGAATTTAATATAGACATATTGAATCCAAACAAGGGTAAAAGTGCAGATAACTTTATTGACACTATATGCACAGTTAAGGTTTATATCCACTAATTACTAAACCAAGTAAAACAACACACAGCTCAACCCTGATTGACAATATATTTACCAATTACATGTACATGGAAAGTAAATTGAGGAGTGGACTTCTTATAAATTATATATATATGTAAGTGACCATCTGCCAGTGTTTGTTATAGAAGAGGTATGCAGAAAAAGAGGTATGCAGAAAAGTAAATGAGGTCAGCAATATCACAAAAGAATAATGTCAGAAGACTCAATAAGTGCATTAAGAAATGATTTTCAATCACAGAACTGGAAAGTGTTGTATGAAGAAAAAAATATTGATAAAGCCTTTGAGATATTTATCAAAATAATTAAAGTATTTTACGACAAAATCTGTCCAATTGTATCTTTTAAATACAGGCAAAAAAACCCAAAGATAAGCCATGGATTAGAGGATTACAAAATGCATGTGAGAAAAATAATAATCTATTTAAACGATTTATCAAATATAAAATGCTTGAAGCAGAGCAAAAATATAAAACTTGTAAAAATAAATCAACTATTATTATGAGAAAATGTAAAAAATAATATTATTTGAAAACATTAGAAAATATCAAACAAAACACTAAGGAATTTGGAAAACTTTACATAGCTTGATAAGAAATAATTCTTACAATACTACTCACCCTGAATATTTTATCTATAATGACAAAACCCTGAATGAAACAGTTGGGATAGTGAATGGATTTAATGAATATTTTGTAAATGTAGGCAGTGGTGGGATGTAACTAAGTACAAGTACTTTGTTACTGTACTTAAGTACATTTTTCATGCATCTGTACTTTACTTAAGTAGAATTAAATGTGGGTACTTTTACTTTTACTCCACTACATTTTACAAGAAATATCTGTACTTTCTATAAATAAAGTCAAATAAAGTCCAGTTGATCTTGTATTGAACGCCTTTTTGATTTCTGTACTTTCTACTACATTACATTTTTATAATGTGTTGAGTTGCAAGTTACTTTCACGTTGCAGCCTTTTTGATTTGTCAAGAAACAAGAAATTCTTGCTGCAACATTAAAATGTGTCAGTTCATGGGATGTTAGGAGACAAGAGATGTCTCTAGATGTATCAACACTCAGGTCCAAGTTTTGAAAATGGTGTCAGTAAGTTAAAATATTGTTCATTGTTGATCCATTACAAGGTTGACTAGACAATATTTTAACTAGAGTTGATGACAAACTTGAGTTGAAATGATCAGTGCCTGATGTGTCTAATTCTCCTTTTTTCAAACAGAAAACTTTTACTTCTGTATGTTTACTGCAGTTAAAATGACACATTGGTTTTATTTTGTGTTAAATAAAAACTTTCAAAGGTAAAGGCAGTCGTCCCCCGATCGGAAGGTTGGAGGTTCGAATCCCGGTTCCCCACACCATGTGTTGTTGTGTCCCTGGGCAAGACACTTAACCCCGAGTTGCTCCCGGTAGGACTGGAAGGCGCCTTGCATGGCAGTCGCCGCTACCGGTGTATGAATGGGTGGATGGTTGGTATTGTAAAGCGCTTTGGGGCTCCTAACAGGGGGCTGGAAAGTGCTATATAAATAAGCTCCATTTACCATTTAAAATCATCCTTATTATTCTTATTTTGCTGGTATATATTTATTTAGTATTCCAATTTGGAGGTTGGTGGGGGGTATTAGCCGGTTTTTGTTAGATACACTTCTGTATCTTTTTGCTCTATTTTGTCTCCGTGTTCACGCTTTCATGTGAATAACTGCTGTGTATTGCACTGCTGTCTCCATTGTTCTGTTTTGTTTTTTATGGAGACTCTAGGTGTTGTTTTGTTATGGGTTTACTTTAGGGTAGGGGTTACGGGGAGGTCCATCTCAGCTCTTTATGGTTGTTTTTATTTTCACTTTCTTAAATGGCTAATAACACTGTAGACCCCATTACGACAGGTCCAGGCACCTCTCTTCGTTTCATTAACTGGAATATCAAGGGCATGGGCCATCCTGTTAAAAGATCAAATGTTTTTTCACACCTCAAGCGGTTAAAGCCCTCGGTGGTGTTTTTACAAGAGACTCATCTTCGCATTAAGGATCACAATAGATTGCGTTGCGCTTGGATGGATCAAGTTTTCCACTCAGATTTTAATTCCAAATCAAGAGGTGTAGCTATTTTGATTAATAAAAATGTACAATTCTCACCCACTGATGTAATAGCTGATAAATATGGCAGATATGTAATAGTTGCTGGAACACTAATGCAGAAAAAAGTTATTCTGGTTAATATATATGCCCCAAACTTCGATGATGCTGAGTTCGCAAACAGATTACAGTATTGAGCAGTCTTCCGTTTTTGGATTCTCACTTACTAATTTTAGGGGGTGACTTAAATTGTGTTTATTATGTTTATGTTTATTAAATTTGTTCATTTTTTTTACAAAAGAAACACAATACAAGACAATCCCATAAATGATAACGTACAAAATATAAAAAAATGAAAGGTAGCAGAAAGAAGAATAAATCTTATTATATCTGCCCCTTTTTTCAAACAATCAGATTAAACAATAATAATCTTCCACCAACAGTACAAAATGACTAACTCTTTCTAATTTTCTAACTAATACAATACACATTACGTCATTTCATATATATTTTTAACAAATTCATTTTGATCATTTTCTTAAATGTAAACATTGACTTGGCATTTTTAACTACATTCTCCAAGCCATTCCATAATCTAATTCCCTGGATTGAGGTAGAACGTCCCTTCAAACTAGTTCTGAATTGTGGTTTTACAAACATCTCTATTCCCTTAAGGTTATAACAACTTTGTCTTTTAACAAAATGCATTTGGATATTTAAAGGTAATGCGTTATTCTGAGCCCTATACATAACTGATAAAATATTATAATCTACCAAATCATGGAACTTCAATAACTTCAGTTGATAAAATAATAGAATAGAATATATCTTTATTGGCATATTTGTACTGGGGTACAAAACATTGCAATTGGCGCACGCACCATCCTTGAGAGGGGACATGCGCACCAAAAGACGCAGCAGAATTTAATCTGCGCCGCCAAACAATCAGATATGGAAAAAAAGGAAGGTTACAATGGGATAGCAGTGGTATTCAAAAAATAATCTATCACATTTTGTCTTAGGACATTTGTAATGGATTAATGGCGTATGCGGCCACCAAATGTAAGAAATAATGCGGTTGGTAAGGTATTTAAACACTTACTGACCCACCATTATTGTAGATGCGCAGTTTAGCAGACTTTAACCTTGCACAAACTGCCACCAAAGTGCGAGTTCTTCCTTTTTCCGATACTAAATTGTTTTTACTGTGATTAGCCAGAAATGTAATTTCACAAGAGGCTCAACTTATATTGGTCTACCAGAAAATAGACCTTTTATTGAAACTATCACAAGAATTACATTAAACATTTGTATCGATATTAGCTCTGATTTAATTAACTACGTTGACAAGAATTCAAATTAAAACAAACAGACAATTTAAACTTAACTGTTGGCACATTACTTGACAGATTAAATGCTTATGAAAAATAAGAAATAGGAGGAAGGAGTACTGGAAGCTAAGTTAAGCTAAAGTTGTTTACTTTGAACCAGACTGGGTGACACTTTTCCCACACGAGCAGACTGCTGGGCTCCCGCACGTTCAAACACAACACGACTCGTTACCTGTTGGCGGTTCGTCTCTTGGAGACAAGAGTGGAGAAGTTTGTGGACACACACGTGGATGGGTTTGTCCACCGGCCGTCCAGTCGGGACTTCAGCGTGTGTGGCTGATTCACGATACGATTGAAGCTCGCCTCCCTCGGCAGGAAACAACGGTCAAGCGCACAGACTGACTTTCAAAATAAAACTTTAGAAAACAAATTCTTCCAGAAGAGTGAAAGGATCACAGTAAGGCTTTACTATGATTCCAGCGGAGACGTGGGTCGAGTTGGGCATATGACCGGGCCGTCTCCAGCTTTTCCAGAGAAGAGAGCAGGTTGACAGTTCGTTCTCCTCGAAACTCTAACGGACAAAGCAGGAAGTGCCCATTTATAGGGGAGGTGGGGTCTCCCCACCTCCTCGATGACTATTGGCCGAAAGTCTCTTGACGGACAACAGGAAAAATGTTTACAAAGCGACCAGATGGCCGCTCGTGAGCACAGAGAATATTATGGCTAACTTCATAGACAACACAAAAGAAGCTGCAAGTTAAACGTTTACTCTGACCTTGTGCTTTAGATTCAAAGACTGCTTGTTCTGCAGAAATAAACCAGCAGAAGGGTCAAAGTCATGCAAGTAACAGATCATCATTGAAATGACAAAAATACTGTTTGATCAATTCTGAATTAACACACATTAAAGAGAAAGTTCAATCTGATTAATTAGTGTCCATTAATTCATAATAATTGTTAACCAATATAAGTGTCCAATCGTCTCCTTGAGGGCCTCAAGAAGGTGTAACACTGAGAGTTTCAGAGAGATGCAGAGAGGTGTACTTGAAGGTCAAGCCTAAAATATCAGAGGCTAGGTGTATCACTACACATTCTATGATAAAGTCAAAAAACTCTACCAGCGTCGTCAAGCACAGATAAGACACAGCACATGTTGCATTTTGGTGGCGTAGCAGGGAGATAAGTCTGTAAGCATTTGTCCAGATAAAGCACAGTCTGCAGATGGGCTCAGCTGCTCATCTGAAGGCACACAGAGACCTCTGGGGGGGGGGGAGCGACAGTTCTTCCAGTAGCAGACTCCAGGAGAGGTTTGCAGTCAGCCTTTTGTTCAAGGTTGCTTGGGGTGTCCCGATTAGATTAGTTGATTTATTTATTCTTCAGGGCAGGCTACAGTGTACTTTTACTGTTCAGCCTTGAGTCCAGGTGCTGTCTGAGTCCAATTCGTCCAAATTATGTGAGCTTTCATTTCAACCCGAGCTACAGGTTCCCTCTCCTCCCTGATGTAGCCCACTCACACGGCTGTAAACGAGTCTTAAACCGCACCGCAGGTCTGCGGTCGTCCACGACTGTTCCCAACGTGCGATTCAGCTCGAACAACAGCTGGTTCATTGAGGTCACAGCTCGGATCAAAGAGTCTTGCTGAGCAGGAAGTTTCGACAGCGCGTTGATCGCCAGCGGAAGTCCTCATTCCACTGTTGCCAGCTCCTGATCACACCCCCACGGGTCCTGTGGCCTGCTACACAGAACCGCAGATTGCAGCTGTCGAGCACATCCCACCTCAGCCCAGCCAGATTGCTGCCACCATGGCTCCCGCACCTGCGAGTCCTATGCCCCCAGTGTGGGTGCCCCAGGAGACTGAAGAAGCTGCGGTGACCTTGGTGCGGAAGATCTGGGCAGAGAACTGTAGGGGTTTAAACACTCGGCAGCAGGAACAACTGTTGCAGCTGCTCATGGACTTTAAGGACATTTTTGCCCTGAGTGAAGACCAGGTGGGGCGGACTCGTTTGGTGGAACATGACATCCTGACGGGAGGTGCACGCCCAATAAAATGTCGTCCCCGCCGGCTTCCCCTGGCCCGTCAGGAAGCATGTGACAGGGCAGTGTCAGACATGCTGCAGGCTGATGTTATCGAGCCTTCAAACAGTCCCTGGGCGTCTGCTGTTGTCATGGTGCCCAAAAAGAATGGAGAGTGGCGTTTGTGTGTTGATTACAGACCACTGAACGGGGTGACTGAGAAAGACTCATATCCACTGCCTAGGGTCGACGAGTCACTAGACCTGGTGTCCGGCTCCAACTGGTTCTCGTCTCTGGACCTTCGGAGCGGTTATTACCAGGTCCCCCTAGCAACAAGTGCCAGACCTAAGACTGCTTTTTGTACGGGGCGGGGACTCTGGCAGTTTAAGGTGCTCCCGTTTGGACTGTGCAACGCACCTGCCACTTTTTCCAGGCTGATGGACCAGACGCTGGCTGACATTCCTCGCCAGGAGTGTCTGGTGTATCTGGATGATATACTGGTCCAT
>JBBPBX010018225.1:0-11974 GCA_038048925.1 Garcialebias charrua | reverse complement strand
GGGCCTCATGTACAAAGACTTGCGTGGATTTCTTACTGAAAAGTTGCGTACGGTCAAATCCAGAAAACTGCGTACGCACAAAAAAATCCAGATGTATCAAACTGTGCGTACGCCGCAATCCACGCACATTCCTTTTGTACATCACAATCAACGTGGAATTGAGCGCACATGAGAGAGTGGCCGACTCCGCCTTTGACACGCCTCCATATAAATATGCAAATTCATTTAAATATGCCCTGCACGTTAGGAATGTCGTCATTGCTCTATTGCAAATCATGTCGAAACGTGGAAAAAAGAGTAACTTCACGGACTGTGAACTGGAGACACTTCTGAGTGACGTAGAGAGGCACAGAAAAAGGTTTTGTTTGGCACGCTCAGCGCACAACAAACCGTCCACTTTTAAACGAGAAGTTGACCAAGCTATTCTAACATGCCTAAATAGGTCAGTGGGTAGCGTGTTTGCCTTCCGTCCCAAAGATCATGAGTTCGATTCCCGCATGGTACAACGTTCTTTCTTTTTTTTTTATTCATTCCAGATTTAAAGAACACAAGAAAACTATTTAGAAAGAACAACATGAAATGAAACAATACATGAAATGAAGGAAAAAGAGGATTTCTTGTGTTTAAAAAAAAAAAGTTTTCTTGTGTTCTTTAATTCTGGAATGAATTAAAAACAAAGAAAAACGTTTTCATTTAAGTATACCCTGCAACAGAGGATTGTCGTCTTGTCCCATCATGCATCACGTTCTTCAACTGCTAAAACAGCTAAAAATGAACAGCAAACAAGAATTTAAGCTGTGCAGAACTATTCAGTCTTTCTGTTTTTTATATTTTTTGCAGGTTATATTCTGATTGCGTCCATGTGGATGTAATTATTGTTAATCATGTGTGTTTGGGTGGAAATAATAATTTTTTCCCCATCATGAACAGTTTCCAGAATCACCTGTAAGTGTCGCCAAAGGAACAAAAACCACAGAAACGTGCGTACGCCAGCCTTGGAGCTGCCGTGGCGGTGCGCACATTTCCACGTTCAGTTCTGTTTTGATACATACGGAGTTTTGCGTGGATAATGGCGTATGCACGGTTTTTGTGCGTACGCACCGTTGATACATGAGGCCCCAGGAGAGGTTTGCAGTCAGCCTTTTTGTTCAAGGTTGCTTGGGGTGTCCCGATTAGATTAGTGATTTATTTGTTCTTCAGGGCAGGCTACAGTGTACTTTTACTGTTCAGCCTTGAGTCCAGGTGCTGTCTGAGCCAATTCGTCCAAATTATGTGAGCTTTCATTTCAACCCGAGCTACAGGTTCCCTCTAAATCATTTATGTACATATAAAATAAACAACTTTGGTCCGAGTATCGAGCCCTGCGGGACTCCACATGTAATTGGACAGAAATCAGATCTTGTATCGTCAACATACACAAATTGCTTTCTGTCCGTCAAATAACTTTGTATCCACTGCAGAGCTCGCCCTCTAATACATTACCTGTTTAGTTTATTGACAAGAATAGTATGGTCAATAGTGTCAAACGCTTTTCTTAAGTCAACAAATAAACTTATGCAGTGTTGTTTTGGATCTATGGCTGTGGTGATTTTTTCTGTTAATTCCATAAGTGCCATTGATGTGGAATTTTTTGCTCTGAATCCATATCGGCTAGCACTCAAGATGTCGTGTTTGATTTGATTTCATTATTAACAAATAGAGCGACTCCACCACCTCTTTTATTATTTCTGTTCATATGAAATAATTCATACCCATCGATGTGAATATTATTTGTGTTTTCATCATTGAGCCATGTCTCTGACAGTGCTATTATCGTAAAAGTTCTATTTAACTGTTTTAAGTAATCTGTTATTTTGGATATATTTGCATTTATACTTCTGCTATTAAAGTGAATAATAGAGAGAACCCCATTTGTTATATTGATGTCATTAAACTGCTCTTCATTATAATATTCGCTATCTTTTATTACAGGAAATTTTTTTGCATCAATTACATCTTCAACATTATATATTTTAGGTTCTGAGTCTTCGTATGTTGTCATGTTCTAATGTATTTGTTCATTTCACTGTATATTATGTCCATTTTGTGTGTAAGTTGTTTCATTGATTAGTGATTTGTCATCTCCTGAGTTCCTCCAAGTTTTTCCAGATCCTTCAGCTCTTTTATCATTTTAGGCTGAGCCCCTTCATGTGTTTTGATAAAGATGTTTCCATTTCTTGTCCATGTTGATACTATTTTGTTCTGTTTTTTTTAACAACCTTGCTTCACGTGCAATGTTTCCATTTTTTTTGGTTAGATGTTCATTTATGTAAACTTTTGTTCCCTGCAGTTTTTTTGCTTGCATAATTACATTGTTTTTTAACTTCCTGCTAATGAACTTGACGACTACTGACGGTTTGAATTTTGGTGATTTACTGGGCAGGGTGTGACAGAACGAAATATCCCTATGTTCTATGTTAATGTTCTTGTTCTGTAAAAAAGTAACTACATGCTCCTCCAGAGTCTGTAGTTCTTCCTGAGGTGCATTCTCAGTTGGGTCATTGTTAGTAAGAGTTCTTGCATATGTCCTTACTAACGTCAAGTCCTGTGATCACCAAGTTGTCTTGCTTTGTGTATTGTTCTAAGTCATCTATTTTTCGTTCCAATTCAGCTATTTTATTGTCTTTGCTAATTATCAGTTCTTTCAGTTGTCTTATTTCATCAACCAGATTGGCCTGGGAATCCAGTTTTGCTGATAATTTTGCTATTTCTTCACCCATAAAGTTTAGTGAATTTTTAAAGTCTTGCATTTCTGCTGAGTTGTTTCCCTTCGACTCTGGTGCCTTTTGTCCACCTTTTCTCGTCATACTTACAGAGTTAGTAGTCTAGTGGTAGCAGGTCTCTGGTTTGTTTGCTGAACCACGTGGCCCTTCCACGAGGCTCACAGGCCTAACGATGGTGGCTGTGGCCCAGCAGTGCAGCACCCAGATCAGCAGTTATCAGATCAGAACTCACGGTCTCAGCAGCCTGCAGCAATCAGATCTGTTATTCGAAGAGGTTGGCTCACTAGCCCGGCTTAGACGGCGGTCCTCCGGTTCACGCACGGTGCTCGGCCTCCTCCGGTCGCAGCAGCTCCGATGTTAGCCCAGTTAGCATAGCATGTAGCTCCAGGTGCAGCTCTGATGCTAGCCCAGCTCCAGACGGCGGTCCTCCGGTTCGCACACGGTGCTCAGCCCAGCTCGAAGCTCCAGACAGCGGTCCTCTGGTTCGCACACAGTGCTCAGCCCAGCTCGAAGCTCCAGGCGGCGGTCCTCCAGTTCGCGCACGATGCCCGGCCCAGCTCACAGCTCCAGACGGCAGTCCTCCGGTTCGCACATGGTGTTCGGCCTCCTCCGGTCACAGCAGCTCGGATGTTAGCACAGTTAGCACAGCACGTAGCTCCGATGCTAGCCCAGCTCGTAGCTCCTGACAGCGGTACACCGGTACTTGCACGACGCTCAGCTCCTTCGGTCGCAACAGCTCCGAGGTCTGCACACGATACCTGTCGACGGCTTTTCAGTCCGTGTGGCGTTCAGCCCTCTCTGGTCGCGGTGGCTTCGAGGTCGGCTAGCCAGCTTAGCCTGTGATGCCTGTAGCCTGTAGCCACGTCATGGCATGATTGGATGAAATTGTGTCATAGATCCAGAGTTAGACCGGTCCAATGCCCGTAATTTAAATAAATCTTTAATGGCTCAAGCTTTCTCTGATTTCATGAGCTAGAGTGGTCTTATTGACCCATGGAGATCCCGAAATGCAACCAGTAAAAAATGTTCTTTCTTTTCTAGAGTGCATCACTCTTATTCCAGAATTTATTATTTTTTTATAGACCAGGCTCTCAATCCACATGTAGTCCTCTGTGATTATTTGAGTATAGTGATATCAGACCATGCTCCGTTATTATTAGATATTCAGTTAACTTCCTACAAACGTAGCCGTCCTTTGTGGCGGTTCAATTCTCTTTTACTGGCAGATGAGGAATTTTGTGACTTTATTTCTAATGCAATTGATGAGTTTCTATGGTGTTTAATAAGAATGACTCCACTTCTCATTCACTGTTATGGGAAACACTTAAGTCCTATCTCAGAGGACAAATAATTTACTACACATTTTACACATCTCGTTCTAATAAAAGACATAACTCAAGGCTCACTGAATTGGCAACAACCATTGCTAAGATTGATCAAAAGTATGCCATAAGTCCCTCACCGGAATTATTTAAAGAGCGTATGGGTGTTCAGTCAGAGATTGATTTAATTTCTACCAAAGAAGCTGAGCGCTTACTTTTACATAGTAAAGGTTCATTTTATGAATACGGCGATAAGGCTGGTCGTTTATTGGCACATCAGCTACGGCGTCAGGTCAACTCTCGTATAATACCCAGTATTCAAAATACCCAGCAGGTAAATACAACTGACCCCACCGAAATCAATGACACTTTTAAATTATTTTATTCTTCTTTATATTCATCAAAATTTCCCACAGACAAGAAGGGAATGGAAGAATTTCTTCAAAGTCTTTCCATTCCTACTATTGATATAGACACTGCCAGGAGCATATGCTGGTGAAGATTCTCAGTCGTCCAGGACATGATAAATCAAAAAAGGCGCTCAAAACAGAACAACTGGACTTTATTTGTTTGCCAGGAGCATGGATTCTTCACTCAGCCTTATGGAAGTAATAAATTCAATTAAAGCCGCAAGCGGCGTTGAGGCCCTCGCAGCTTAGCGCCGCTCGGACCTTATTGAGGCGACCGCGCGAGCTCCAGCTCGTCCGCTCGGTCGCCATTTCGAAGTCTCTCGTGTCTACTCCGCACCAGGAGTGCACACGCACAATAAATCTGGTTCAGATCGAATGATGTATCACTTAGATATAACTATAGAAGTAATGTAGGGGGCGCACTTGAGTCAAATGTTAGCCCACCATATCAATGTGTCCACAAGGGCTCACTGATGATGATAAATAAATATGGTTCAGATCGGATGATGTATCACTGAGATATAACAGTTTGAATAATCTAGGGGGCGCTCTGGAGTCATATGTTAGCCCACCATATCAATGTGTCCACAAGGGCTCACTGATGATGCACAATAAATCTGGTTCAGATCGGATGATGTATCACTGAGATATAACTATAGAAATAATGTAGGGGGCGCACTTGAGTCAAATGTTAGCCCACCATATCAATGTGTCCACAAGGGCTCACTGATGATGCACAATAAATCTGGTTCAGATCGGATGATGTATCACTGAGATATAACTGTAGTAATAATATAGGGGGCGCTATGGAGTAAAAATTTACATACCATTATCAATGTGTGTCGAAGTGTTCACTGATAAAGCACAATAAATCTCGTGCAGATCGGATAATGTATCACTAAGATATAACTGTAGTAATAATACAGGGGGCGCTATGGAGTAAAAATTTACATATCATTATGAATGTGTGTAGAAGTGTTCACTGATGAATCATAATAAATCTCGTGCAGATCGGATAATGTATCACTAAGATATAACTGTAGTAATAATATAGGGGGCGCTATGGAGTAAAAAATTACATAACATTATCAATGTGTATAGAAGTGTTCACTGATGAATCACATTAAATCTCGTGCAGATCGGATAATGTATCACTAAGATATAACTGTAGTAATAATATAGGGGGCGCTATGGAGTAAAAATTTACATACCATTATGAATGTGTGTAGAAGTGTTCACTGATGAATCATAATAAATCTCGTGCAGATCGGATAATGTATCACTAAGATATAACTGTAGTAATAATATAGGGGGCGCTATGGAGTAAAAATTTACATACCATTATCAATGTGTATAGAAGTGTTCACTAATGAATCACATTAAATCTCGTGCAGATCGGATAATGTATCACTAAGATATAACTGTAGTAATAATATAGGGGGCGCTATGGAGTAAAAATTTACATACCATTATCAATGTGTGTCGAAGTGTTCACTGATAAAGCACAATAAATCTCGTGCAGATCGGATAATGTATCACTAAGATATAACTGTAGTAATAATACAGGGGGCGCTATGGAGTAAAAATTTACATACCATTATGAATGTGTGTAGAAGCGTTCACTGATGAATCATAATAAATCTCGTGCAGATTGGATAATGTATCACTAAGATATAACTGTAGTAATAATATAGGGGGCGCTATGGAGTAAAAAATTACATAACATTATCAATGTGTGTCGAAGTGTTCACTGATAAAGCATAATAAATCTCGTGCAGATCGGATGATGTATCACTGAGATATAACTATAGAAATAATGTAGGGGGCGCACTTGAGTCAAATGTTAGCCCACCATATCAATGTGTCCACAAGGGCTCACTGATGATGCACAATAAATCTGGTTCAGATCGGATGATGTATCACTGAGATACAACAGTTTGAATAATCTAGGGGGCGCTATGGAGGCTATTTGCTAATTAACATAAACACCTTTTCAAGGGGTGGGTAATGATCGATCATAATGATTTTGGTACTCCTCAGATCAAATCTGTGGAGTTTAGAACCAAACGTATGGTGACGGCGTTACGTCTTACTTCGCCACGTCACCACGCCCACTTGCTCCACCCAAAACGAACAGTGCTGGAAAGCTTGTTACACCACCATGTCTTCGGTGACTGGATACAATGTCACGCTGATTAGGTAACAGGGATCCGTTATGGACCGTTCAACGTAAAACTTTACACTTCCTGTTGTCAGGGGGCGTGGCTTAAGTGATGTCATGATTTGACCGTACAGTTTTGCAGGGGACCGGATGTGGGTCAATCACTGAAGGTTTAATGTATTAGACAGTTTTCGTGTAAGAGCTGTAAGCGTTTCGTTTTTCATGGCGAGATGTCCAACTTTGAGGTCTGGCCCCGCCCCTTCAGCATGCATGAAAACGCACAGTTTTGATAACATTTGTTCCCCCGTGCCTTATAAAGAAACTGGCCAAGTTTGAATCAAATCGAGTGAAATCCCTAGGAGGAGTTCGTTGAAATGCAGAGGCTGTAAACGGCCAAAAAGGGGTGAAAATTTGGTCATCGTTCCAAAATGGCCGCCTTACCATTTATCGTACAACATTGGTGCCAGAGGGTTTTCTGTGCATCTTGGTGAGTTGGACAAGTGTACCAAATTTCATGATTCTACGTCAAACTAAGGTCAATGCGGAGGGTATTTTGAATATTTCTAGGGGGCGCTCTTGAGCCGTTTCTGTAGCGATTTGCTAATTAGCATAAACACCTGTTCAAGGGGTGGGCAATGATCGATCGTGCTGATTTTGGTACTCCTCGGATCAAATCTGTGGATTTTAGAACCAAACGTATGGTGATGGCGTTATGTCTTACTTCGCCACGTCGCCACGCCCACATGCTCCACCAAAAACGAACAGTATTGGAATGCTTGTTACACCAACATGTCTTCGGTCACTGGACACAATGCCACGCTGATTAGGTAACAGGGGTCCGATATGGACCGTTCAACGTAAAACTTTACACTTCCTGTTGTCAGGGGGCGTGGCTTAAGTGATGTCATGATTTGACCATACAGTTTTGCGGGGGACCGGATGTGGGTCAATAACTGAAGGTTTGATGTATTAGACTTTTTTCGTGTAAGAGCTGTAAGCGTTTCGTTTTTCATGGCGAGATGTCCAACTTTGACGTCTGGCCCCGCCCCTTCAGCATTCATGAAAACGCACAATTTTGATATCGTTTGTTCCCCCGTGCCTTATGAAGAAACTGGCCAAGTTTGAACCAAATCGAGCGAAATTCATAGGAGGAGTTCGTTCAAATGCGGAGGCTGTAAACGGCCAAAAAGGGGTGAAAATTTGGTCATCGTTCCAAAATGGCCGCCTTACCATTTATTGTACAGCGTTGGTGCCAGAGGGTTTTCTGTGCATCTTGGTGAGTTGGACAAGTGTACCAAATTTCATGATTCTACGTCAAACTAAGGTCAATGCGGAGGGTATTTTGAAAATTTCTAGGGGGCGCTCTTGAGCCGTTTCTGTGGCGATTTTTGCCACGCCCCCAAAATACGTAATTTTTCACCAGTCCTGACGAGTCCGCCAAATTTGGTGAGTTTTCATATATGTTAAGGCCCCCAAAAGGTCACTTCTTTGGGGGGAATAAAAATAAAAATAAAAATAAAAAAAATAATAAACACTACAATTACAATAGGTCCTTGCAGCGCTTCGCTGCTTCGGGCCTAATAAAAGCATTACAGTCAAACAAGGCTCCTGGCCCTGATGGGTTTCCCATTGAATTCTATAAAAAGTTCATGGTAAAACTTGCACCACAATTATTGGCCATGTTTAACGAATCTTTAGAACGCAAGACTTTACCTCCAACACTGACCCAGGCTACCATAGTTTTACTTCACAAAAAGGACAAGGACCCAACTTTATGTGGTTCTTACAGACCGCTATCCAATGCAGATGTAAAGGTGCTAGCCAAGCTGGTTGCTACTCGTTTGAAGAAAGTCCTCCCTTTGGTTACAGTATATCTGAAGAACAAAATGGCTTTGTCAAGGGACGTCAATTATTCTATAATACGCGCACCCTCTTTAATATAATCTATTCGAAGCATTCTTCTGATTTACCTGAAATGGTAATTTCCCTTGATGCTGAAAAAGCATTTGACAGGGTGGAGTGGGAATACTTGTTTGTGGTTTTAAAGAAGTTCGGATTTGGTGATACTTTTGTTTCCTGGATTCGGCTCCTCTATGCATCTCCCAAAGCCAGTGTCCATACGAATGATATATACAGTATTCAGATTATTTTTCTCTCGGGCGTGGAACACGCCAAGGCTGCCCGTTGTCGCCTTTGCTTTTCATCTTTGCAATTGAGCCTTTATCTATTGCTTTGCGCGCTGCCCCCTCATTTACAGGGATTTTTCGTAACGGAACAGAATATAAATTGTCCTTGTATGCGGATGATCTGTTGCTGTTGCTGTACGTATCCAACCCCGCCACTTCTGTCCCCACTGTATTAAATATCTTAGATAACTTCAGCTCCTTCTCAGGCTATAAATTGAATTTGGAAAAGAGTGAATGCTTTCCTATAAACACTACTGCTTGCAGTCTTCAACATTCTGACTTTCCATTCAAACTCAGTCTCACTGGGTTTAAATATCTTGGTATAAATGTGACACGTTCTTTATCTGGTCTTGCGTCAGCTAATTTTTCGCCTCTTGTCACAAAAACTACATCTGATTTCCAGAGTTGGCGTAATCTTCCTCTCTCCCTTTTGGGTAGGATTAATGTTGTCAAGATGATTATTTTACCTAAATTTCTTTTCTTATTTCAGTCCATTCCTCTTTTTATGCCAAAAACCTTTTTTGATTCCTTGGATAGGCTGATCAGTGGCTTTATCTGGAATGGGAAACCTCCTCGGGTTCGTAAAACATTATTGCAAAAATGTAAACTCAGTGGTGGACTTGCTTTGCCTGATTTTCAATCCTACTATTGGGCTGCTCACATACAAAAAAAATAGTTACTGGTTAAAATCGTCCAGTTTGCCTTGGTGCAAACTGGAGGCATCTTCATGTACCAGGTCTTCTTTATCTGCTTGAATTTTTTCTTCGTTACCTATAAAACCTTCTTTATTCACCAACAATCAAGTTCTTTTGAATACGCTGAAAGTTTGGTCGCAATTTAGAAGGCGCTTCGAGTTTGTTGATGCCTCACCCTCATGCCCCTTGACAAATAACCATTTGTTTCCTCCGTCACTTTCTGACTCAACATTTTCAGTTTGGTATGATAGGGGTTTAAAACAAATAAAAAACCTATATACAGCAGGAATATTTGCTAGCTTTGCAAATTTATCTGCCAAATTTTGGTACAGATTTGTTTCGATACTTTCAAATTCGGAATTTTGCCTCTAAATGTTTCGCAAACTTTCCTTCTGTACCCCCTGAACAGCCTTGGGAAAAGATGGTCGTATATAATCCACTACAGAAAGATATGATTTCAAAGATTTATAGTACTATCTTGAATCTAAGGGTTGGCTCCAATGTCAAAATTAGAGATGCCTGGGTTGAGGAGTTGGGAATCCAGCTGACCGAAGATCTTTGGGATGACGCCATTGACAGAATTCGATCTTCCTCATCTTGTGCTCGTCTTAGTTTGATTCAATTTAAAGTTGTACATAGGGTTCATTTCTCTAAATCTAGGCTCTCTCAGATGATCTATCCAGATGTTGTGGACATATGTGATAGATGCAAAGGCACCCCTTGCAATCTTGGCCACATGTTCTTTCTTTGTCCCAAATTACATAATTTCTGGTCTGACTACTTCTCAATTACATCTTCTATTCTGAAAGTGAATTTGCAACCTTGTCCACTTGTTGTCATATTTGGTATCCTCAGCCCCACGTTAGTGTTATTAACTTCTGCTCAAAGGGAAATTGTTGCTTTTACATCTTTATTGGTACTTTACTGTTACACTGGAAGTCTGATAAATGTCCCTCAATATCCCTCTGGGTGAAAGACATGTTGTTCTTTTTCTTCTTTTTCTTCTTTCGGCTTTTCCCTTTTCAGGGGTCGCCACAGCGAGTCATCCTCCTCCACCTCACTCTGTCCTCTGCATCCTCTGTCCTCACTCCAACTACCTTCATGTCCTCTCTAACTGCATCCATATATCTCCTCTTTGGCCTTCCTCTGTGTCTTTTTCCTGGCAGCTGCATTTCTAACATCCTTCTACCAATATACCCACTGTCCCTCCTCTGGACATGTCCAAACCATCTCAGTCTGGCCTCCCTAACTTTATCTCCCAGTTGTTCAACATGTGCTGTACCTCTGATGATCTCATTCCTGATCTTATCCATCCTTGTCACTCCTAAGGAGAACCTCAACATCTTCATTTCTGCCATGCTTCCAGTTCTTTCTCCTGTCTTTTTGTCAATGACACTGTCTCCAGACCATACAACTGGTCTCACCACTGTCTTGTTGTTCTTTTTGAAGCTCGAAAAAATCAAATATACCCTAAGAGGGTCTACACAAAAATTTTACCAAAAATGGCAATGTTTCCTTTCCTATTTTTCAAACTTGAAAGTTCTGCCCAACTGAAGGTGCCTCTCGTTAAGGTCTGATTTAATTTGAGTATCAATATTGGTAGCCATTTCTGTAGAATATGTATTTATTTATTCTCTTCTTTATCAGGTTGACTTCGAGTTGAGATGGGGGTGATGGTGGGGGGAGGGTTATTTTATCTGTTTATTTTTTCTCTCTCTTAGTTATAATGTTTCATTTTCCTGTCGGATTGGGTGGTAATATAAAAAGAGGGTTGAAACTGCTGGATTGTAATTTTCATCTTTGTGCAATGTTTTGTCATTATTGTACTCATTGTATTGACATGTGTCTATATAGTAAGATCAACCCTAATAAAAACAATTGAAAAAAAAAAAGAACAGGATTTATGCAGAAAATAAATGTGATTGTGAAATTATTTGCTGTAAAATGAAGCTGGTGATTTTTTGTGTATCAATATAATGGGAAATTAGTCAAATCATTTGACACAACCCTTTTTTTTTTAAATCTTACAGGAGTCTACAGCGTCAGGCTTCTTTGTGCAGGTCAGGGTTGATGTCTCTGAGTGGACGTCTGACAGCGTCCACATCTCGACTGGTAACTGAAAGGACCGCGGGTGTTTTACCCCAGTTGATTTTGTGTTTGACTTTGTGACAGCTTCTCCTTTTGTTGCCAATTTGTTGACCTAAATGTACATTTTGTCCAATCCAGCGGAGTAAAGCACATAAAACAAGAGCTGAAGTTATGGTAATGAGATGTTGCATCATTCTGACTCGAGCCGACCCCTCCAGGCCTGCCTTTGTGTCGTCACCTGGATGACCCTGTGGACCAGCTCTATCTCAGTCGACTCCCAGGTGCCATTCTTCCCTGACTCAGGTCTAGAATACCAGCTGTTTTAGTTTCCAGAAAAAGCAAAGCAGTAC